>JANHGL010007786.1:0-22055 GCA_024611195.1 Ceyx melanurus | reverse complement strand
GGGATGGCAGCAGCTGCTGCAGGACCTGCACCCACCCTCCCACCCACTCAGCATCTCTGTCCCGACGTGGGCTCCAGCAGCCAGGAGGAGGAAAAGGAGCCTGGTCACCCACACCCCACTGAGTCAGCTCTGGGTGCTGGCACAAGGAGCTACAGCAGGAGAAGCAGCCCTCCCCTAACCTTCCTCATCCTCAGCTTCTCCACTGAGTGTCTGGGTGAGCAGCAAGTGCCTGCTCCCAGGCAGCAGCAGGATGGCAGCACAGGAAGGGAAGGGACAAGGATAAGGCCACAAACTCCCTGCCACTGAACACTGGGACACTGAATTTCCCCAGAGCCAACAGCTTTGTGAGCACAACAGAAGCTCCTTGTCAAACCATCCCACAAACCCTCTCCACGAGCATCATCCCACTGCCCTTCTCCCAGCTCCTGGTGGCACCTGAGGTTCCAGCTCTGTGTCATCTTTGTGCTTCAGGAGTTGGCCAGCACCCCCAACACCAACCTGCAGCCAGAACTCTCCACAAACATTGCTTCCAAGGGATTAAATTAACTAGGGGAAATTAGAGATTAAATTAGAGACAGAATAACCATTTCTGAGACCACCCCACTCACACACAGACCTCCAAGGTTATTTAAGTTCTCCAGATGTTTCAAACCATCAGAACAACACACGTGGCAAGTGAAGCCCTACAAACACCTCTTCCAATTGCTTCTCCATGACAGCAATACTGGGACAACCAGCATTAGGAAACCTCATGGATAATTATCTCTGTTGATAGCACTACTCCTTGCAAATAAGGGAGTGGTGCTGGCAGAGGCTATGGGCAGCATCATTAGCAAAGCCAGTTTCCTACAGATTTACATCAAACAGTTGAGGATTTTGGTACATAATGAAATGCAAACTCCAGGGAAGTTTTTTTCCCATGGTTGGGATGTGTAATGAAAGCCTCTCCTCTGCATGGATTCATGGCTGGCTGGAAAGCAAGACCACACATGCTCCTTCCCACAGTCCCAATGCTGTGACAAGTTCCTGCTCTTGGAGGAACCTACCTGGCTACTTCAGAGCATCAACAAGTCCTGAACCATCTGTGGGATGGCTTGTTACACGAGTTTTTTTTGTTTTCTTTTGCTTTTTGAAGAGTAATCAGGCTTAGTCAGTGGCAAAGAGTAAACAAGAACTCTTATTTAGGACAAGAGTTCAAAAATCTTGACCTGTACCTCAATAATTAAAGGGGAGTTGACCTCAAAATTAAGTGGAGTATCTACTAGGTACCTGACACAGAGGTTGCTGCATGTTGCTGATTATTTTTCCCTCATTTTTTCCTTTTTACAATGCTACAAAAAACCAAATTACAATAAAACTTCCATACTTCTCCATCCCTACACAACCTACCTCTTCAAAGACTACAAACTGAACAAATCATTTTCACAGCTAGTATTTGCTCTGGACAAGAAGAATTCTGCTGTGTTTTCCTCACCTACTACCAGTTGTAGTGCACACCTAGTCATTTTTAGATGCAAACCATCCCATTTCAGACAGAGCTATGCACAGACCTGCTCTAATGAGACAGAAAACACCCCTTTTGCTGCACTCAACAATAAAAAAATACCCCTTTTGCTGTAGATGTGAAGCCAGACTTGGAATTTTTCCTTTTAAGCACATTCTGATTGTGTTTGTTATCCAGTAGTAGATACTCCACATATATCAAATATTGTTAGTGCAGTTTTAGCACCAGTGCACTGGCAGGGGCCAAGAGTCTGCCAAGAGCAGCAGTCCCACCTTTCATTTGCTCCTTTGTTCCTGCTACTCCAACTCCCTGGTTCACACCATGGGGAAACAAAACCAGATTTATGATTCAAATGTAGCTTGAAACCACATCAATTCCTGGCTCTCTGGTTCCTGCAAAGCCACAGAAACACTTAGCTCAGCACAAGGGGAAAACAGCAGAGGGATGGAGAGATTCCTCCAGTGTATTGCAAGGCTGCAGTTATCACAGTATCTACACCAAGTCTGAAGAGACATCATTTGCCTTTGCAATACCAAGCTCCAGAGCTTTTCCTGACTGGATGCTCCAAGTCCTGACTGACTGGAAAACCCTCTTCTGCCAAAGCACCCAACAGTTGACTCCCTTGAACACAGATTAAAAAGCAAGTCACATGGGAGTTTATATCAAAAAGCAAACAGAGCTTCAGCACATGCGGCGTTAATAATAAATGAATTTTTGTCTCATTTTATATAATGCACTGCCAGTACTTTACACCAACCCCCTTTCTATCATACTGAACAATTAATTTTCTAGCTGAGAACTGATGTGCTCTTTTGGAACAATAACTTGAATAATTTGGTATTTTTATTTACAAAAACCTAACCACACACACACAAAAAAACCCCAAGCAAATCACACCAACAAAAAACAATATTTATTCCAGATTCATTTTTGTCTCTCAGACCCTTCATGAAGCAAGCTGTTGCTGTCCAGCAACTACCCAAGAGTATCAGGGAAACAGAACAGCAAAATGGTTGGACTAGATGATCTTCCAGGTCCCTTCCAACCCCTGACATTCTGTGATTCTCAAAGTCCCTGAGAAGAGCTGCCAAAAAAGCAAAAGTAAGTGGTACTTCTGTACCTTCAGATCAGACTGACCTGAAGGTTCTTCTGCCTTCCAAAAATGCACTTCCCAGCACATA
The DNA here is from genome assembly GCA_024611195.1 of Ceyx melanurus. NCBI lineage: Eukaryota > Metazoa > Chordata > Aves > Coraciiformes > Alcedinidae > Ceyx > Ceyx melanurus. Next base: position 19,370 of record JANHGL010007786.1, on the reverse strand, counting down.
TACCTTTGGAAAAATGGACAGTGGCTTCCTGATCACAGAAGGACAGAAAACAGAGCTTCAGAGTCATCTAGTCCAACCCAAAGGCTTGATCCAGTCCATCAATGACACTTTTTCTTTCAGTTAGGCTGGAAATTTCAGGCCTCCCCACTTTATTTCAGCATCTTTAGGGTACAAACTCTCCCCATGCACACAGCAAGGGAGACTCAGGCCAAAGCAAGCCTGAAATTCCTGCTAAATCCACCCAAGAACCTAAACAACCTGTTGTCTTTTCAGAAGCAAGCTCATATGCTCAAAGATTTGCTTCTCACCTGATTTTTTTCCTCTTTCTGAAGGAAAACTTAAACAAAAGCAGCCTTAGAGTTCTTGTTGCTGTACCTCTGGTAAGCAAAGGGCTTCCATCCTTTCAGGAACAAGGGCCACTGATCCAAGACCTTTGGTTTATGTAACCTTGGAGCAAATCCTGAATGAAAAACCCAAATCCACCTCAGACTTTGGTGGCTAAGATATCACCATAGGTGTAAATGCTTCCTAATCACACCCAGCAGTACAGCTTAATAAAGCAGCCTTCCCACAGAGCAAGAAAATCCAAACCAGCAAGTTCCAAAGTGCCAAATAATCTCATCTCTTTCCCCAGTTAAGAGGAATGGTTTTGCATCTGTGAACTTAATTCTCCCTGAGAAATGTATGTTGGAATAGTTAATCGGGGCTATAATCAGCTTTTTTTCCCCCTCTGAGACAAGTGTTTCTTCTTACAATTTGCATCTATAAAGTGATTTTACTCTCAAAACACTTTAGGAAGCACTCCCTTCTTCCATACTTTTGGAACACTTGTTGGCAGTGATCAATCCTGTTTGTTCACAACATTCCTTCCCTCCCCCAGCACCAAACTGGTATTGCCTGCCTGGTTTGTTGTGCTACTGGACAGTCCCAGGGTCTGCCAACAGGTCACAGTGGTTTGGTGAAATGCAGCCTGACCTGATAACCCCCTCTAGTTATCAGGTATTTTTCAGAGGTCAATTTGCATGGCTGGTAGTGATTAGGGGATTTTAGTTGGGTTTTTTTTATAGCTACCCTTCCAAAACTGGTCCTAATTGTTCCTGCTACTATTAGGAAACTAGCAGTCAGCTGCACACTACTCTTACTATACTTAGTTTAACTACAGGCTCTCTTTGAGCAGAATCTGAAGTACAGAATAGCTACAGGCATGGCTAAAACATTATATACACCATAAAAAAAATAGGAAAAAACAACTTTCAGAGGCTCCTACAAGAGATCAGATAAGCTAGAACCTAACTTTCCTTATATAATGAGTAGAACCTTATCTACTGAAAGTCACATGTGAAGTAGCTGAGGTTCTCCAGGGTGACCTTACTTCTCCCCTGTGTTCTGGAACAGATCTGGTTGCTCTTCTGTTTTGCAAGTTCCTGACTGAGAGGAAAAAGTCTTTCTAGCTGCTGTGGCCTCTCATCATCATGATGAAAGGATCTCCACTACAGATCTGATTAATTCACAGGTTTTCAACCTAGAGCACTCCACACATTCCCTCCAGGGTCAGCAGAACTACCTCACTGTTAAACAACATAATAGTTTCTGTAAAAAATCATCATCAAGTTTGTTTTAGGAAGATGTTTCTAGAAAACACAGATGACTAATCCTCATGCATGTTTAGCTTAGGTAATATAAGCAAGAAAAGACACCTGATCTACATAAACTTCACCCTATACAAAAAGTTAAAGCCTGTTACTGGCTTGCAAACACCAAATCAATTATGTCATAAGTGCTTTTAATCAACTTTATTTACACTACACATCATTTCCTTCAGAATTCCCAAACAGCTCTGCTATTTTGATACTCTCCCCCTCCCTGATGTGGGAAAATACAGTATGAAAATACAGAAGCAAAGTTGCAAAAGCAACCAGTCTCAAAGGGAGAGGCAGAGGAGCCTGGGCTTTATTACTCTGCTTGTAACTTTAGCTGACAAAAGATTCAGTCAGAAGCAGAGTTTTGACTCTGGTGTAAATTAGCTGCTATTTCTTCCGGGGTGGGAGGAACTTGCTACAGAAAAATTCTTTTAATTCTCTTTGCCCAGATTGTTTCTTAGCAAGTGGTTTCTTACTTGCCACAGATTATTTCTTTCTGGAAAACACTTTGTTACCTCCGCTTTTGTGAAATCAAAGGCAGCAGATCCTTGCCACCACTTTTGAAACATAAAAGTTCTGTCGAAGTTTCAATTGCCATTGCAACCTTCATTTAATTAAATTCGAGATCTTCAATTGCATGTGTTAATGACAATGTGGAAAGAGGTATTTCAAGAGGCAGTGATGGAGGGGATTTGCTGCACAGCTTTCTGCAAGACAAGTATATAAACAGCACGAGAGTTTGATTAAAAGCTAATACTCTTGAAGAGCCTAAAGGAACACGCTGATGTAAACTACTAAAGCAGCAGAATAAGCTTCAATTATAGTCAAAATAACACAACCAAACCACTTAATAGCTGAAAAACCTAGAGGAAGGTGAGTTAAGCACTGCAGCCAGAGAGGGGAATGATCACAGGCTCACCTACAGCACAGATTTCTTAGAAGCCATCTGCAAGCATCATACTAGCAGGGAAAAGAGCAGCTACCTTCAACCAGAAAAAAACAAAGCACCAAACCCCCATATTGAAGATGCTATTACACCAATTGCAGTGTAAGTAATAAGCCAACAGAGCATTAGAATGCAAATGGCTTTCCTTTTAGAAAGCAAGTGGTAAGGGAATCTGTTCTTTCATAGAAGAACTTCCTTAACAATCCTTATTTCCAACATTTTACTGCTCCCCCCAGCATTTGTTTAACAAGGAGGCAATTTTATTCAGTGCTTTAAGCCCATCTCCAAAGCTGTCAACTAAAACCATTCACCACTGCATAAAACCAACAATGCTGGTGCACAGCAAAATACAGGGTATAAACTCATCAAGTTCATTTCAAAGCATGCTTTTTATTCTAGCTAAAAGAGCATAAGAGGTGAGCAAAGCACCATGTTTAGAGAATCCTCTTTCCAGCCCTAAACCTCTCATACTATAGAGGAAAAGCTATTCATCCAGCAACTAGCTCTAATCTAGCCAAATGCCACTGAAATTGTTTGATAGGGCATTTTGTTAAACTAAATACAGATAGGCACGCTGGAAATTGAGATCCAAGTTTTGCTGCATTCAAAACAAGTCAGATAAACACAAAACTCCTTTCAAAAGGCAAGTGCTACAAACAGCTGGGGTTTGATGCAAGAGAAAAAGAAGTAAAGGAGAAAGACTGTTTATCCAAAACACCAGAGGCTTAGGATCCACACACTTCTGTCTGGAAACAACTTACAATCTTCTCTTAAATGCCAGAGCAAAACCAAAAAGGCAGCAAGTTTCAAAATTAAGACAAATTAGACTTTACAGAAGGGACAAGAGATCTCAAAACACACCTGCCCTGATATACCAAAGATGATCCCAACCTATTTGATCTTCACACGTGTTTGAAGGTTCAAAAACAAGCTGTTCAAATTGTAGTGTGAGGAATGAATAGTGATAACACCATGTTACAGCTGAAATTTCACTACATTAAACATTATAGAGAAACTACATTTGATTCAAAGGACCATTTGGGCTGTTAAAAAAAAAAAAAGGCACAATCCAGACAATCCATTTCCTAAGCAATCAAATGCTTTCCCTAAAACACTATCAAGGGCTATATGACAGTTCTCATTTTCATAAAAAAAAAGTGATAGCTTTCCCATAACTTCAGTTATCCTCCAATACAAGCACCTGCAATCCCATTTTTATGGTTCTGCAGACAAGAAGTTCCAGGATGCCTGTTACTTACAGCTTTTTCAAACACTCAAGCATGACAAGAATCTTTGTATGTTTGTTCCAATATCATTTAGCACCAAGGAAGAGCTAAAACTTGCATCCATTTTGTGAATACAGGTGATGTGACAGGCAGTGTACTGCCTAGAAAGTGAAGCACTCAACTGCTGCATCCTGACCTGCAGCATCTGTGTCAAATCCTATCCATTTTAACATTCCTTTTCATTTCCCAGGGAAAAAGACTGCCTTAGAAATGCACAGCTCCCCATTCAATCCCAACTTCTTAAGGGAATCCCAAATGTTTATCCTGGAAAGAAGAAAACAACTGGGTAGCAATTCTTTGAGGCACTGTATTACTGGCTCTAACACAGCAGCTTCCCTCACCACTGGTGCTGAATCATCAGCCACTGCTGTGGGGACACAAGCAAAGAGAATCCACTGCACAGCCTGCCCCAAGCAGAGTCAAAGTAGGTAAGTAGAGAGAAAAAAAACCCAAACAAATAATTACCTTTCTGCCTTCTGGTAGCCACCAGGATCCAGAGGTTGAAAGTTTTCATGTGGTTATTTCAGAGGGTGGCTGCATTGCCACCTAGTTGGACCACAGGCAGCAACCCAGCTAAGGCTCATTCTGTGGTTCCATGGAGCTCTTCTCAAGAGGTTCTGCTTTTCATTCTTGTTCTCCCAGCACCACAGGATCACAGAATGGATTTGGTTGGAAGAGACCTTTCAGTTCATCAACCATTAAGCCAGCACTGCCAGGGCACCACTAATCCATGTCACTCAGCACCACAGCTTTTCCATGCCCCTGAGGATGGGGACTCCACTGCCCCAGGCAGCCTGGGCCAGCCCTTGACAGCCCTTGTGGGGAAGAAATTGCTCCTCATGTCAAAACCTAAACTCCTCTGGCACAACCTGAGGAGCCTGTTTCCTCCTGGCCTATTATTTGTTATTTGGAAGAGACCAACCCCCACCTTCCTACAACCTGCTGTCAGGGAGCTGTCAAGAGCAAGATGATCTCCCCTGAGACTCCTTTTCTTCAGGCTGAACAATCTCAGGTCCCTCAGACACTCCTCACCAGACACTTCCCAGCTTCATTGCCCTTCTTTGGACACTCTCCAGCCCCTCAATGTCCTTTAAAAGCAAATATCCTGCACAGAAAGAGAAAAGAATGGGTATTCCATGAGGGCACAGAAGCCTCAAGAACTACTGCACAGCTCTAGAAGCCTGAAGAGCACCACAAAGCAAAGCTGCACTATACCTAGGGCAGACAGAATGGAAGTTAAGCAGTAACTGCTCTTTGGTAACAAGTGCTCTGTCCTCTAAAAACCATACAGGAGAAATTATTCTTCATACCCAGCTTTAAAGAACTGCCTGAAACCTACCAGGTCAGTGTGTGCCATAGGTACACAACCATCAACCTGAAGCTGGGGGGGTTTCTTTACAAATTCCCCATGAGCTAGACATGAACAGTGCAGCCATGAAGAGAACTAGACTTCCATAGATCATCTGCAGACTTAAAACACTCTGACAACTTCCTAATTCACAGCAACCTTGGGTGTTTGCTTTTATCATCATCTATAACAAAGTTAATCACTCACCTTCTAGCCAGGAACAGATTTTGCAAAGCTGTTAAAAGTTTACTGCTGATGAGCAAAACTAATGCTGACCTACATAGCTTTATGACAGCAAAGTGATTCAGTTTCACTATTTTACCCATGGAACGTTGAGATTTTTCATCCCAAAACGTTACATCAAATAAATATTGACCCTGGAAAAACACATATTTAAGAGCTATGAGGTATCTGCATGTACTTATCAAGAATGAATCAGAGAAGTGATGCATTCCTGAAGTTCTTTATTTGTAAATACTCAGAGGTTCTGATCTGCAGCTTGTTAAAGTGGCTGCCTGAACAATTTGGCACTGCTGTGACTCCAGATGGGAAGGCACATCCTTCCCAGGGATGCAGCTTTACATGAGATCACTGTGGAGGACTGTGTTTAGACACAGACAGGAGCATCAAAACCCTAATGCCACACTGAAGGCTCTACAGTGACTCCAGTTTCTTGCAGCACCCAAGTTTTCACTTGGTTTATTTGCAGTGCTAATCCAGCTGCCTACTTCTGCTCACACAGCCTACAAACTGAAGCTTCCTAAAATTTGCATTTATACATTCCAACAGAGATGAAGTCATGTGCACAAATGGCACAATGGTTTGCAGAACAGAAAACAAGTTTAAACCCACATGTAGCTCTCCCTCCATTTTTTTTCCCTTTGGAAATCCAACTCTTTTTCTTAGCCAAAACCCACAGTCAGCATACTATTGCTATTTTTGTTCACCAGCTCTCAAAAAAAAACAAGCCACCCCATATGTTTCTCTCTATTTATCTACATTTCTTGGCTTTTAAAGGCAAGGATGCCCTATGGGACAAACCAGAGCAAGAAAACAGAGAATCTGTTTAAAGTCCAGGCTATAATTCCAAGCAGTATTACAGGACATAAAGCAGCATTTGCAAGCCAAATGGAAATTCAGCTGGAGAAAAAAAAGCTTGTCAGCCCAAGACTGAAATTGGAAGTGGATTCCCCAGCAAAGCAGGTTTAAAAAGAGCCAGTTCAGAGGCACAGAATCAAGCAATCAATTACAGTTGGCTGGAATAAATCCCCTTTTGCCCTCCAGTTTCTACACCTGACATCACTCTCCATAAGGGCACCTTGGCCATGATGCAGTTTTCAGCCAAACAGGAGTAGTGTGATGCTGAGGAATTTTGCATCCCACTGCCTTGTCAGTGAATGAGGATGGAAGTACAGATACAATCTGAGTCTAGCTGCTTTAAATGTGGGTTTTGCAGATATGCAAATTCTTACCTAAAAGGTACCTGAAGCACCTTTAGCCCAGCTAAAGATACTGCACATGCATTTTAGAAAATAAAGAGCACAGTTCCTTGCTGATCTGTCAATGCTTTGGCATTATACCCACAAGAATCTCCATGAGGGTCCCCCCAGTTGCATTCCTTTCCTCCTACAGACCTGTCCAAAGCAGTTGCTTCTACTATGAAGAAATACCAAGAGATGCCATCACTACCTCCATGTGGGGTAGCAGGGGATAAGAATGACCTACAGAAACATTCTCACCCCATCACTCTGTTTCAACATCTTTGTACAACTCCAGCAACTCTCCTGCAAGTGCCCATCATAACAGAATGAGCCTGAAGTCCACTAGAGGCAATTCATGCCTGGACAAATCCCAAACCAACTTCTCCTCTTGGAGTTTTGGCCAAGGATAAAAATCCTCAACCAGGGTATTTTACAACTCCTTGGAAAGGGAGACTTTTCACATCCAGAAAATTTACTGTTTATGTTGAGTAACACCAAATACTGGTCTTGGTTCTGAACAAGAGGCTGCTAAACTACATGGGGTGGTATTTGCAATTCCCAAAACAAAGTTTCAGGCTGTGTTTGAAATTCCTCCAGAAAGCTGGTTTTCCAAGAAAACCAGACATTCACAGTTGTTCTTCAGGGACTTCTTTTTCCACTGAAATAGCAGAGATTAATTGATCCAAAACAAAAGTACAGCTCACCACAAAAACTATGTTCTATGCAAGTGCTTTTACTTAAGGCTTTTCTAGTACCTCAAGAACAACCAGAAAATGTTTCATCCCAAGGCTCTGTGCTGACCTGTACATACAAGACAAAGGACATTTACTAACTGAAGGTTTCTTCACCAACAGATAGACCTTACAGTGTGGCCCAGGCTGCCTCTAGGGATTACACCACTTTCCTGCAGCAAACACTTCACCATAATTAGCTGCTGTGCCAGGGAGTTTGTGCCCATTCCCATTCACTTCAGCTGACATCCCCCCCCCTTACTGCAGGCAGCAGAGGTGAAACAACTGTAGTGACAAAGAACAATCAAAGCAACAGGGAGTTTCATAAGCCAGAGAACCAGCAAAGCAGGATTTCCTCTGGGTACACCTTGCAGTTGGATTCCATCTTTGTCTAGGAAGGTGACAGCTCCAATTGAAGCTTTTGCTCAGTGGTGAGAATCCTGGTCACAGGGATCCCCTGATGTCTAACCAGAGCAGGGTGTGGAGGGCTCATTCATCTTAACAGACTCTCCTCAACAGAGCTCGAACAGCACTGGGAGGCTTTGGAATAAAATCAGCTCAATGACATACTTCATTTCCAGTTAAAGACTACAACTTCACCTGTCACTACATCTGTCAGCAAATCACAGCATATTCATCAGAGGCAGATGGAAAATGACTGGGATAGGGAGTTGGTGTCACCAGAGATGAGGATGCTGTGTCCTCCCACAAAATCTGCCTAGATGCAGCAGAGGTGACCACCTCAGACATCTGACTTCAGCTCTTGGGGTCATCACCCCAAACCTCCTTCTGCCCCATGCCAATTACAGTCTCAAAGAGGCATCAGATCCTTAAACAGCTTATCCCACCCCACTTGAATCCAAGCAGCTCTAGAGGCTACAAAGAGTTACCATGATCAGCTTGAAACAGGCACCTGTTTGGAGTTGCTCTAGATGTGAACCAGGCTTAATTGATGCCAAGATAAACTGCTCATCTGAACAGTCATTACCTGGACTTTTGTACCTCCAAAGCAAGAGAAAAACAAAACAAACACCAAAGAACAGGAAGCTAAAAGGTCTTGTCAAACTCCACTTGCCATACCATTTAATTCTGACAACAGCTGTCACACTCTGCATAGGTCTGTACATCAAATAAAAACCCTTTTTCTCAAACAAAGGGGCCACAGCACATGTAAAACCCAGCAGTGGTAGAAGATAAAAATTTTAGATTATCCTTAATGAGACCACTCTTTAGGCTTCATAATGAATCATAATGAATCTAAGTGGGAAGTTGCTTTCATTTAAGTCAACAAAGGGCTGCTTGCTAATCACACAGGCTTCATGCACTGGTAAGAATGGTGAGGGGAGAAGATCACACATCTGTTTTTAATGAAAAAGTTGTTTTTATAAATTAACACACTTATTTTCTGGATATTAAAGAGCATCATCCATGCTCATCTACCAGTATGTCTTTTAGTTTAACTCACTTATGTGTTATGCTCTCCTGACTTATGCATGACAAATGGATCTTTAATGCATTTCTCTAACTCTCCATAGCACAAAGCATCCTACTTTTACCACCTGACAAATTCAGAACAAATTTCATCAGTTCACCAAACTGAGGCAGCTGTTCTTTCTCAACTGCCATCTCTACCCAAACCTTACAAATCAGCCCATACTCTTTCTGGTTTGGGTCTGAACAGTCAGCAACTGGAATCCAGCCAACCCCAAATCCAGTTCCTTCCTTCCTGCCTGCACAAAATGCCCAGAGGAAAAAAAAAAGAGCAAAAGCACTTTTGCCAAAGATCTGCTTAACCTTTATTAAAGTTTTATTTTACAATTTTTCTCTCTATGCTGAGAGATTTCTAGTAGGTAAAGCCTTAATATAAACCAGTCGCCTCCAAGGAGTTTAAGGTACAAACTATCAATATATGATCAGAGGCCAGTTCCTGAAGCGAGTTTAAAGTCACATTGCACATAATAAACTAGGAGTGCACACAGAGCTTGACTTAGACCCTGCTAATCACTTAAACCCCAGCTTTGCTTACAGGGGGAACTGTATTTTATATTTTACAGACTTCCTGCATCCTTACATGGAAAGGTATTTGCTATACTACACCAGCTTTTGCATGCTGGAAACTCAAAACTTGCAATAAAAGCAGCTACATAGGCACTCCAGCATGGCAGCTGAAAGGGTGGTTGTGCAACCAAAGAGATAAGGCAGGGCTGAGCCAGCAAACAGCAGTATTTTCTGCTCCAGCACTGAAAGTGAGGCATAAAACAAAAGTCAAAAGTTAAAGCTCTTTTGCTCTGACAGCAAGCAGACTGAAAACGTTGAAAAAAGAATGGGTTATTTATCTCTCAAAGGCAAAAGGAGGAATATATTTAGAGCTTAGCTCTGTCAAAGTCTTGAAATGGTGCAGGGGCTAACTAGCAAATAGGGTTATTCCAGAAATGCTTTTGGAATCGTGGAAAAAAAATTGCAGTGCACATCCCTTAAAACAAACAAGCAGTTTGCAGCCTGTAACCTGGCACCTTCAGCAAGACCTAAGGAAAATAATTACAATCCCAGCAGAGTCAGTAAGACTGAAGCACTGCAGCTTCCAGACACTGCCCGTGGAGGCACATTCCTATCACCTCTAGGAACACGGTACTGCCCCACAGGCAGCTGGTTTGCCAGTGGTGTTGAAAGGCACCTCATGTTTCAGACTTCTCATTAGTCCAGCTAAAAACAGAGTAAATCACTATGCAAGGCTGACCCATCTGACTATTGCCAAACTTCCTTCCTCAGCTTTAGCTCTGATGGAAGAAGTTACTCAGCTGCTCATGCCAACCAAAGCTTGATTCCTCATATCTGTCCCGAGACAATTGGTTCCATTTGCCTAATATGCTGGTACTTTTTTTGGCAAAAACCAAGGTACTGACAGCCCATTTAATTAAATCTTCTGGGCAGAATCAGGGAGCACTCTCTGAGAGGAAGTAACCCTCTGTCTCCACAGATGTTCTGCCAGAGGAGGTACAGACCTGCAGCGTGGCACTGAAACCTCTCCCATCACACCCAGGGTTCTGGGATAGGACAAAAGGCTGCACACTAAACCTGGGAATTCAACACTCACTTCCTGATGCACTGGGAAATTATTCCAGCAGATGTTAAGATTCAGAAAGTAATTCAAAGTAGGACTCCTGTGTCTGTTAGTGGAAAGGTTGGGGCAGCTACAGGTAATGAATCCTATCTAGACTGAAAAATTCCTTTCCAGTGCCAAAAAGCTTTTTGAATCCAAGTACTGAGTGTCACAGCTGCTTGCTCTCAGAGGTCAAGGATGGACTAGGAGGAAGGCAAGCTGGAAGCACAGCAGCATCTTGGTTTATTAGCTGCTGTTCCATAAAAAACACATCTGTGAGATACAGAACCCTGACACCAAGTGCAGGGAAGCGAGAAGCAAACAACTCTTTGGATCTTTCAACAGCTCAGTCTTGCCTCCGAGAGAGGGACACATACACACGACTCCCATTTCAAAGGCTACAACTCCACCATTACTGAATCAGACAGCAACAATCAAAATAGAGTCACGCTGTTGCACATGAGGCAATACAGCTGTGCTTAGAGCAAAGTTTCAGCCCATTAACTTCTGTGTCCAGACTAAACAGTTCTTTCACTCTTCTTAACGCTAGAGAGTTTGCACATTTGGTCTCCAGTTTATTTGCAATGCACAAGAGGAGACTGAAGATTTTCTGTGCTTCAGTTTGTTCAGTTTACTTTCACACAGTGACTAATTGTCTTCACAGTGGGGGCCACTTTGTCCTCCTCTGTGGCATTCACATGCCTTAAGATAAGCCTCCCAAGTTTGAAGCCCACCTGTTTGTTTAGGCATTACCAAAGAATAAAATTGCTTTGTGACAGTTTATAAACTTACTCTAGTCTAAAACAAAGAGAGTGTCCATAGTTGAGGGTGAAGAGTAATGTGACTAGTAAATTCATCACTACAGTATGAAACCTGCCTTCCAAAAGTGTGCATCAGTTGAAGACTGCCAACACTTTTGTCCCAAATTCCTTGAAGGTAGAAAGAAAGGAGAATTTTGAAACAAGAGGGATCAGTTACCTTTTAACTATTCAAGTCCACCATAATGCTTCCCAGCCCTCTTTAACACACTACATGCCAGCTATCTCTACCTTTTCTTGCTTGTCCCCATTCCCTGGGGAAGGCAGTAAACTGACATTTTAAGTTAGTATTTGTGCCACTGTGTGACCAGCTGCTGTCTACTGTTTAATACAACTAGATACCACACAGTAACACAGCTATATCATAGTTAATATAAGCAATTAATGACTGATTAACATTAGGTTTTTATTGCCAAGCACTTCATAAGCACATGTGCCTTTGTACCTCACCCTAGCATAGGAGGCCGCCTGCTACATTAGATTTGGAGCAGCCCCACATTGATTTCATCCTCCTTTGCAGCTTGCTGGCTTTATCTCCAGTGAGGTCAGGACACACAGTGTGCCCAAGTCCAATATTAAATATGACACTGTTAAATAAGGGGGAGAACACCTAAAGCAGATCACTTCCAGAAGCACAAATCAGGGCTCACTTACTGCAGCTCCCTCCCAGAGAAGCAAATTGCTATTGATAGAAACATGCCTAATAGGTCCTTCAGCAATCGGCACCTCGTATCACAGCTAATCAAACTGAGCTCATCTCAGAACCACTCTGCATTTCATACAACAAACTCTTCAGCACTGGGGATGGTGCCTGGATCCATTTTCACAACTGCTCTTGGTAATATCATTTGTCTGTACAACATTGCTGTTGGGATATAGAGGAAAGCTTTTAGCTGTATTATGCTTTCTTCACCAGGAGCTATTAACTGCTGTGCTATGAAGCTGCACACACATTTTGGACTGACCTCAGAGGATTTCATATTCTAGCCTTGGAAGAACTGGACAGAACTCCAGTGCAGAACAGCTGATACTTGATAGATATTTTTTAAATCAGAAGGTATACTAATCAGAACAAATAAAAGCAAGCCCCATGCTACCTTGTTCACTTATCAATCCTAAGCCCATCATATTAAAGCTCCCTGTCCTCCTGCCACACTCCTCAGTGACAAGTTTGCAAAGACTGTTTATATTACAACTGTTGAAGCTTCACTGTGCAAATATTTACTACAATCAGCTGTTGCCTTAAATTTCATTAACTCCACCCAAGAATAAGTGCTGTCTGTGGGAAGGGGAGCAGAGAGATAGATGTGTGTTCTCTGGAGTCAAACCCAAAGAGAGGTGACTTTTATTGCCCAACTCCCAGCACTATGATGCCTGCTTGGACATTAATCAATCCCTACACAAACTGTTTACTGCCTGACACCTTTCTCTTCTCCCCTCTTTGTCTGCTTTAAAAATCACATAGCCAGAAGCACACCCATTATACAGCCATCAACAGCACACATAATGAGTACTTTGCACAGGTCATATGGCAAAGTTGTATGTACAAGTCACAGAACAGAGTTGTTTTGGTTGGAAGAGATTTTAAAGATCACCGCGTCCAACCATTAACCCAGCACTGCCAAGTCCACCACTAACCCATGTTTCTCAGCACCACATCTCCACAGCTTTCCAGTCCCACCTCTTCACAATGAAGTGGGTGAAACACCAGCCCAAATTGCATAGGTGGTCATTGCTCCATCCCTGGAGCCAGGTGAGGTTGTCCAGGGTTCTGAGCAACCTGCTCTAGTTGCATATGTCCCTGCTCAGTGCAGGGGGGGTTGAGGTCATCGCTAGATGACCTTTAAAGATCCCTTCCAACCAAAACTAATTATTATTTATTATTCTATGTTACTTGCAGCTTGCCAGAGAAGTTAAAACTGGTCCCTTCCTAAGTATGTGAATGACACTGAGCTCAAAACCCAGAACTAACCTGCATAAAGCTGCACCAGCAGACATCTAAAAAAAACAAGGCAAAGGTAAGGGAGGCATAAAATTCTGAACTGCATCTTGTCAAGAGGGAAACAAATTATCTACATGAAAAGCAAGACCCCTTCAACACAGAATTACATATGCAGGTGTCAGAAAGGAAAAATGCAAGGGCAATTTAGTGATGCATTTATAAAACAAGATGAGAAGCTTTGCCATACAAGTTTCTCTGGAAGTGGGCATGCTCTCAATGCCAGCATCCCCATTCCTGTTGCTCCAGGTTCCAGCTTGTGACAAGTCACATGAAAGCTTTTCAATGGTGACCTTGGGACAGAGAGAGAACAAACAGAAGGATATTTGTTGATAAAAGGAAATGCATCCTCAACACAAATCAGGTTTAGGGTATCACACAATACAGGGGGAACAGGATTTGACAGCACAAAGTACACCTGGAAAGCAACTAGTTTTTCTGCTTCAAATTGGGAGCTCAGATTAAATCTTCCTTAACTCCACTTGCTTGCTGACCACAGGACAAACCAGCCACAAACAGGACAGTGCAGAATAACCAAACAACTCCAGATGACATCATGAGATGCACTGCTACTAAACAAAATCAGACTGCAACTGTACAATGGGCTAAAGGAGTCTCCTTTGGAAGGGTTCACACTCCTACTAGTCACAGATAATTCAAGATTAATTCAGCACCAAAACGTGTGCAGACAATCCCAAGAAGAAAAACCACACAAGCCAAGGGCTGGTTCAGCCTAAACAGCTGTTGCCTACAGGCAAGTCTATAGTATTTTGCAAACAGTTGTAAAACTTTGCTGCTGGCACTGTGAACTAATAAACCTACCTTCAGCAAGGCATGCTGGCTCAGGCTCAGTGCCACATTATCCTCACACAGCTCCTCATTAGCTTCGAGGACAGGAAAAGGAGGTTGAGAGGATGCAAATATCAAGCTGGTGTGTGCTATCACCACTGAGAAATAAGGACTAAGAGAGCAACATTAACTTCATAGTGAGAGAGAATAAACCAGCCATAATTAAGTTTGAACTGGATAATCAAAAGTTCCTAACTTCTTAGGGGAAAAAAAACCCCAAACCCTTCTCTCAAGCAAAGTTGTAATCATAGTTGAAAAACAACCTGCTGTCACAGTGGACCATGAAATAGCTTCAGCAAGATGCTGTTTTCAGCAACAAAAACCAAATCTTAATAGCCTAGAAAGTAATTTCTAGGTTTATATTATTTTTTTTTTTAAAGTAGAAACAAGTGGACTTTTAACAGGATCTCCTCATTTATAAATTTCAGCTGAAAATTGAAAACCATGCATCCCTGATTCTGCCAAAATAGGAAAGGAACAGCTATTTGGTTCTACATGAGAGGTGCATCAGTCAAAGGCAACAGTGTCTGACATTCCTCAGACTTGTTTACTCAAAGTAAAGTCTGTTTTTCATATATTAAAGAGAAAAAAAAAGAAAGTCTTCCACTTCTATGTTTGACCTACTGCCTGTACATGCCAAGGGGATTACAGTTTAACTTCCACAATGCACTCAGCTTCCTTATTACAAGCATTAAACATACAGATGTTTAATGCTCTGATTTGCTTCAAAAAAATAAAGATTTTAGCTTCTAGAGCTTGAAGTTTCTGCTCTGCAATTTTACACTGGCATTGAGATGCTGTGAATAAAGCCTACAGCTGGATACAAATCTGCACTTTGGGAAAAATCAAAAGTACTCCAAGGAATAGGATAGTCACAGAGAACCAGCTCTGGTATTTTGCTTTTTTTTGCTTAATGAAGCAAAACCTTTGCTCTCTCCAGCCTTTCACTGAAACATCCACAGCTCCTGCCTCAAATATAACATTTCTACTGCTTTGTTTTCTACACTGCAGTTAATGTTCTATTCAGACAATACTTCTGGTGTTTGATTAATATACTGACAAGCTCTAAACCAGCACTGATCACATGTTCTCAATATGCAGCATGTTAAGACCCATACAAAATAAGCACAAGACATTAAAGTCTCCAAGAAACCACTGTCAGTATAAAATAAAATCAGTTTCTCCTAAACAGCAGCCTTCCAGCTACAACTGTTGAAGCAAATGATTTTCAGAGAATCATGACCTTGAACATATTTAACGGGTGGTTACCATTATTTGCTAGAGAGTCCTTTAAATGAAGCCTAAAATACATCTTTCAATAAGACCCAAAAGCAGAATAAGAGTCACCTAAGCAGTCTCACCAATATATCCAATATATTTTAAGGAAACGTCCTTAAAAGCAGGAACATTTCAGGGATTTTATTCAGCTTTCTGAGGAGGTACTGGCTAAGGAACAACTTCCATCAGTCAGAGAAAGCCTCTGTGAGACACAGGAATCTAAAAGTGAAGGTCACTTCAGAGTAACACAAAAAGATACGTTTCAAATCTAAATTTGCTGCAAGTATGAAGTGTCTCATCAATCAGAACAACTTCCCAAAAGTGACTGTAGAATTTATCACTGTAAACAGAGATGAGAATTGTATTCTCTCTCGAGAAGGTTAAATTTAAAGCAGAACCACAGCTGTTTATTTGGGGACATCCAACAGTGCACATTAAAGCAAAGCTCACAACAATTCACAGTGGCTCCTTTTGGGCACTGCAGCCTCTAATTTAACCAATTAATTTGCTTTAATGGTTGACTATAAAAATGTATACATCAAATACTGACAGCAATTTTGAAGTGACCACTTTAACAAGACCAAGTGACAACCCTTAGAGTTTTGTCTAGTTAGATAAAAATATTGGATATTCCAAAACCCATTAAGCCTATAAGACTTCTTCCTCTGCTGACACACCAGGCTGCACCTCCTTGCTAATAAGGAGCTAATTAAGTCTTTGGTTAGCAAGAAATATTACATTTGTATGCACATACCATCCCAAACTCCTCAGAACTGGT
Source organism: Ceyx melanurus (assembly GCA_024611195.1). Taxonomy (NCBI): domain Eukaryota; kingdom Metazoa; phylum Chordata; class Aves; order Coraciiformes; family Alcedinidae; genus Ceyx; species Ceyx melanurus. Next base: position 3,116 of record JANHGL010007786.1, on the reverse strand, counting down.
TGCAATGCACCACATTTCAAGTGTCTAACGTCACGTAGAAAATCCTTTCACTGCTGGAGAACTCAGCCACTGACTCAAACTTGCACTGCCTCAGGATTGCTCCATCATTTTCCAAGGGACTTTCCCAAGAAGTGAAAGCTGCCCTTAACATCACTAAACACTGGAAAAGTTTACAAAATACATTAATGCAGTCAGAAATGACAAGAGATTTGAGTTCAGCAGAAGCCAACCCATGCAGCCAGGACCCAGCACCCTGCACACAAGACAAAGCCACTCTGGCCTCAAAGTCATTATGCCAGAATAAATTATTTACAGTGCAATTCCAATTTAGGGGAGGGGGAAAATGGGTACAAGGAGGAGTGGGGCAGGATATGCACCTCCTGAGGTTAATGCTCAGTTCTAAGTTGCTCTGTATTGCTAACCAGGTACCAGACAAGCCAAATGAAGGCTACTGACCTTAACACCATGACACACCATTCAGGTACTGTCAATATCACCTTCAAAACTCCCTCTCCAGCCCTCTGTTCCAAGAAATATATAATTGGCCATTACTTTGATGAAGCCTCAAACAAAGCTGCCTTATTTTTTTTTTCCTAAAAAGAAAAATTAGAATATGAATGTTTCTGCTTGCCCAAGAAATCCGTAGCCTTTTGTGAACAGATGATGCCAGGAGCAGATGCACACAATCAGATTCCACAGGCAGAGTCACAATCAGCAGATGATCTCTTCTTTACCAGCCATCTTGACCTGTCTGGCTTGATTTACATAAACTGCTTCTATTCACTACAACATTGATTATGTAAACCTCCACCAAATCTTAACCAAACACACACTGCCACATCACTGCCAGAGAAGACGTAATGGACTGCTGGGAGAAGGTTATTAGAGACATTATTTGCTGCAATGACTGACTTGGAATGTCTTGGGCTTTACTCTCTGATCGTGTTAAGAGGCAAATCACAACTGTTGTGAAACACAAGTACATTACCTAGTGCAACAGAGCACCTTCCTCTGGATTTAAAGATCAAGTATATAACGACACTACTTCCATACTGCTAAGACCAGAAGATAAAGTTTTATCTGAAAAACAGGACTCAGCATTTTGCCAAGTGTGCCAGTTCCTTTGTTCATCATCCTTTTCAGCATCTCATTTAGAAGTCTCTCAGCTCAAGACAGAAGTTATTCATCAACATCACAACTACAACAAAATAAGCCACAATTTTATTTAAAAAACCCAACAAAACAGTACCTCAAAGCAACTGTTTTGTTTTAAACCTAGCTGTGAGGTCACTGTATCCATTTTAATCAAGCAGTTGTAATAGGAGCTGTGATATTAAGCATCTGTCAGTCCACAGGTCTCAGTTCCACTAGAGGGGGGGGAGAGCAGATTTACATTGTTTTATTTAAATGGAACTCCAGATTACAAGATTTTAATACAAAACAGGTATTAAGATTTTTTTTATTTTTTTTTTTTTAGAATACTGAACAGATGCTTAAGCTGTTCCAAGAGCTCCTAGTCACAAATGTTGAGTCATCAAAGAAAAAGAGATATGTTTGTATTATTTATGGCACCACATACAACATTTAAGACATCTCTGTCAGGAAACGCAGTAATCAACTCCTAAAAAATGTCAAATGGCTCTTAAAACGCCAAATCTTGAGGCCAAAAATGGGAAACACTTACTGAAGTCATGGCATTTCCTCGACTGCTTCCCTCACGTCCATCTATTGCTACATCCCATCCAGCGAGCACATTGTGTCGCTAATTGACACCCTATTGTTTCAGCACAGCCTAGGGAGGCACTGACCAGAGAGCTCCAGCTGCAGCCTCCCTGCTCAGGATTCTACTTGAAGGACAAGAAGATTTGTTGGCTTTTTTTGGAGTACATGTAACACCCCGAAGGTATAACCTCAGTAGTTTTAGAGAGCGGCTGACACTTAAATAAAAACTAAACTCAGTCATAAGAAGTTTATTTAAATTTTATTGGCATGTTTCAACACACAGCAGTGAAGATCAAGACCTCTGGTGGAACCGATAAGCTGAGATCTCTGCATTTCCATATTAAAGGGAAAAGCACACCAGACTTTGCTAGGTTAAGATCAGAGCCAAAACATTTCATATTTCTGTACTTTCAACTGCTGCTAAAAATAGTAAAACAACAGAAAGGAAAATGCTTCCAGCTGTGCACGAAAAGCCTCTGCAGCACAACATCAATTTCTGCACTCTAATTTAATTAGAGATTCAACATTATACTATGACTTTATTGTTCGAGACAGTGTTGCTCAGCTGAGGTTTCCCCTCCATTTCCACAACTGAAACAGCAAGAACGTTTCTTTATTAAATTTAGTTTCATACGGACATTTCTCCCGAATCAAGTTACTCGACTCGAATTTGAGCCTTTCCAGCTACAATAAGAGTTGTTCTTTTATTCCATGGTAACTGCATCTTGACCTAGTCTCGTGATAAGCAGCGTTTAGCATCCCTCAAGGAAAAAAAGAAAAGGTACACCACTGGACACAAGAGTACCCAGTCTTGGCTGCTTTTTATCAGCTCCCAGAGATTCAAACAGTTATTCTGCAGTGGCGAATGCAGTTCTTCGCTAAACGACTTGACCAAAACAACAACCACAACAACAACCCCTCAGAAGCCAGAAGAGGGTTTTCTACGACCCTGCAGCAAATACAGAACAGATTCTGACAGAGGCTGGATAACGCAGCAAGGCTGCAACTGCTCTGCTTCGCAGCTGGCTCGAAACCTTTCTATTGCGTTTATTACTAAAAAAAAAAAAAATATTCCATTAACCATAACCATTAAACTATCAGAATGAAGCATCCCCTAGAAGGTTCACAAGGGCTCTCGGCAAGCGCAGCTCAGACGCTTCTCCCTCATCTCCTTCCACGGTGCTCAGCAGAAAAGCTTCAAGCTTTAACAGCAGGGCAAGAACATAATACCAAGCGGATTACTTGAAGATCCGTATCAAGCTGAGAAAAATAAACATTTCCACTAGGAATCTGAATACAAGAGCTTCACCCTCCTCCTCCCCCCACCATCCCCCCCCTCAGCCCCTCCTCCTAATTCCAAAGTCATCTCCCCTGGAATCTGCAAGGCGGACGCG
>JANHGL010007784.1:178644-189533 GCA_024611195.1 Ceyx melanurus | reverse complement strand
ATGCGCGGCACGTTTCGGACACGTCCGCCGGCTTGGCCGGAGCAGTTCAGCCAGTGCCCTTGCCACGACACACGGCTGGCTGTCGCCCCGCAGGCCCCAAGCCTCCTCCGCCAGCCCTTCCAGCTACACCCACTCATTAGCGGTTCACGACTTGCAGCCTCCTCTTCGCCTGAAATCCTGCAATTACTCGGTGCGCTGGCTCAGACCCGTCTCCCGCACAGGACTGAAACAAAGGCGAGTGAGAACAGGCAGCCCAGCTGCTGCTCGCCCCGCAGCCATCCCCGGGTGGGCAGCTCACTGATGGGGGAACAGGTACGGTTCGTGTTTCAAGCTGAAACTAAAGTGGGAAGGGAAGGAACTGGATCACCCATGAGCTGTAAAATAAAAGGAGGTTTTGTTTTATTTAACACGAGGCCATTTTGGCTGGCTTAAAACATCTATCAAAATGGAGACAGAAAACAGTTCTGCCTGAAAACACTGGGGCCAAATTGGCTTTGAGACTTGAGCAGTCCTAAGCCAATTAAAATGTCATAATAAAGCAACCTCAAGAAAAACCAAACCAAAAGCAACAAACTGATCCCAGTGTCTGCTAGTTATGAAAGACACACAGTAGAAGAAATCATTCTCCAGCTACAAGTGTTTATCCAAATGGCTTTCTGTGAGAAAGTTGGTGAAAAGGCAGAGGGAAAAACCCTCCACACAGCAGTAGACTAGGTGCAAGCCTGCACTCTGCTTCATGTTTGCAATACCCACACTGGTGTCCCTGGAGCTCTCTGGGGGTCCAAGGGAGTCTTTTCAGGTCTGGGAAGGTCCTGCCTGAGCTGTAGGACTGAGGTTTTGGGGTGCGTTCATTGCAAATGACAATTTTAGCCTCTTTGTTGAATTTCCCAGCCTTGATGAGTCTTTGGGAGACATGTGTCCCCCAGGTATATCAGCAGTAATGGAAAGTGCCACTGTCACTACAGGCACTAACTCATCATCTTGACGACCCATCGATCCCTGTAAGAGTCGAGTGGAAGGTAAAATAAATATGGTTTGCTGGGACGAGAGGAGGAGAATATTGAAGACATTTGCTTCACTGGCCACTCAAGTCAGTGGAAAACTGGTCTCCATGTTCAGGGAACACAGGTCTGCACAGTGCATGTGCTCACCAAAATCCAGAAGAGTCATGCTGAAAGGCTGCTCTCAAACACTGTCATCCTCCAGTGGATACCCTTTCAGAACTGCCAGGAGGTGTTGAGGCTTGTGCTTGGTACCAGCTTGCACTCAGGAGCATCCCAGACCTGCCTGGTGCAAGATGGGGACTCCTACACACTCCCTAAATGGCAGATAACCACCAGAGCTGATGGGGAATGCTGAGCCCCTGACCCTTGGGCCAGCGATGCTGCATGGCAGGCACTCAGGAGTGGGAATTTCCCAGAGGAAACCTGTTCCTGCTGGTGCCGAGGGCAGCAGTGAGCCCTTGAGGCCAGCCCCTCACCTGGGGGCCGGCTAGCTGCCACAGCCAAGTGCTTTGCTGGAGCTCATTAGCCCCGCTTCGAGGGAAGTTAATTAGCTCGGGGAAAACGCCATGCTAATTTGCCTAACCGGCTTTTGGGACCAAGGTTAACCCCGCCAAGCAGGCTTGGATGCACTCCTTCTGGCTGGGGCTCTGCCTCCCGCAGCCATACACAATGTGGGGGGATGCTCATGGGCTCCGGAGCTGCTGCTTTGAATGTGTTACCCCTGCTCATTTGAGGCCGTGAGATCTCAAGTCTCCTGGCAGGGAGGGCTGCCATCTCAAGGCAGCACAGAGACTGCTGTGACGCTGGCCAGTCCTTTGCAGCAGGCAGATGGAAGAGCCTCTGCTCTTGTGTGTGGTCACGCTGGGCTCATCGGCAAGATGAGCACAGCGTGAAGCTCTGTGTGGAGCAGCAATGCCATGGTGTGACTTCCAGTGCTGTGGTGTGCCTTCCAGTGCTGTGATGTGCCTTCCAGTGTCACATGTGCCTTCCAGTGGCTGCTGCATAGGTTGGTACAGGATTTACAATGTATGAGGCCATCCCTGACCAACTTTCTACCCCATCCAGCTGACCCCTGTTTCCATGTTATGTGCTGACCTCCCTAAAGGCCAAGGCTTTTAAGTGGCATCGTCTTTTTTTTTTCTTTCTTATTCCCTATTGTCTTGGAAGCGTGAAGAACTTGGACAAGATGTTTTGAACAGCTTACAGAGCAGATAGAAGCAGGTCCCTGGTTGTGGCCAGGTGGAGGGAGCACTCAGCAGGCGGAGGCTGGGCATGGCAATCTGAGAAGAGGCTCCTGGCTCCAAAAAATACTGCTTTCTCTCCACCTAATGCTAGAGCAATTGCTCTTGATGGCTTTAGAATCATTGTTTTGGTACACAAGATCATGGCTGTCCTCTGGTCCTGGACCCCATGAGAAGCTGATCTTGGTTCAATGTGACTTGGAGAGAGGAAGAAAAACATGCACTGTAAAGAGACAGGGAGAGAAACAGGAGCAGGGTAATCTTCAATGCAAGCTTTCAAGCTTGTCTAAAAATAGAAGGCGAACCGTTCCCTAGTAATTAGCCAGGAGATGGTTTTATTTGAAGCAATGCAATTTCAGCAGCAGTGCTTTTGGCAGGAGGAGACAGGAATGTCCCAGAAGCTCTAACCTTGCAGAGCAGGAGGAGACTTGCCTCCCTCTGTCAAGGGACGTTTACCACAGGCAGCAGGGGAGTGTGGGCTCAGGTGCAAGCACATGTGCATCTTCCACTGACTGCCTGGACAGAGGGAACACGAGGCCATAGGAGAAGAGGTGTCCTCTCTGCCGTGGCCTGCTGGCTCTCTGGGATTAGGTGCTCCTCAGCTTTTGCACTGGATGAAATTATAAAATCATTCTGCAGGGGAAAGGCAGAAGTGTCCTGGCATAAAGCCTTGATCCCTAGAGGGGTTCAAGCAAGAGTAAGCCATGCCAAGCCTCAGTGGGGAAGAATGGCATGGGGAGTGAAGCCTGGATCACAGCAAGGACCAAGCCTGAGGCACTCAATTGTTTGCAGGTGCCTGCTGCAGGTCTTTTCATCTAGTGGAGGTGCCAAGGGCTGTGCCTCCCCCAAACCAGTACATGGAGTCAGGTCCCTTTCTGAATGATGCTGTAGTGGGTGTCAGGCTGGGCTTTTGCAGCCAGCTGTAGGGGATATGTACTGGGTTAATGCCAAAGCTGTCAAGGTAGCTTTGCTTCTGGCCCTTCTTTCTTGTGTCAGCAAGGGAAGGGGACTGTCCTCCCCTCCAGCCATCAATTGGAGGAGATAGCACAGGGCAGCAGAGGGCAGATCTATTCAAGGGCTCCTCAAGGGGCAACTGGCATCTCTGTGTTCCTTGTAGGAGTCTCTCTGGGTTGGGCTGCTGAGAGCTTAGGGCAGGGAATGGGAAGGATGGCTGAACTGCTTCAGCCTGACTCTAAGGTGCCCCTGGGGTGCTGGGAGGGGCTGAGAAGCTTCTCTTGGCAAATGCCACCAGGATGAAGCAGCCTCATAAAACCAGGAGTAATGTTAAAAATGTGGAAACTTGGCACTTACATCCTATTTCTGCTTACAGTGGGAGCAGGACTGGGATGGAGCCAGCTTGGATCTGGATAGTCTCATGCATTTTATGGATTAGGATAATGCACCCTGGCTGCAATAGAAAATAAAAGTGCAAGAAGTCACCTCAGCACCATTCTAGCCTTCTCTGCTGTTTCAGCACCACCCATTCCAAACCCATCTACACCCCACCAGAGGCAGAGAGGGAGGACAGAGGGACTGAGAGGGCATTTTGAACAATGAGGTGCAAGCTGCCTGCAGGAAGCTCTGTGCTGCAGTCTGGTGGCACAGCCCCATGCCATGCAGTTTAACAGCCCATCAGCAGGGGTTTGTCACCATGGCTCCATGCTTCACTGGCCTGTGGAGTACGGTAAGTTGCATCCTGGAGGGGGACAGTATCCCAGGACTGTTGCTTTCCAAACATGAGATGGGTTATCACTTCTGATGAAATTATCTGGTTGGTCTCAATTTGGTAGAGCAAAAGACTGACAGTGAGAAGACAGTGTGCTGTCTGACCTAAAGCCAGCAGATCTCCTTGAGCTGGGAATGAATCCATCACTGAATGAAAGAAAATGAGCTTCACATCCCATTTCAGGCAATACCCAGCTCCTGCTGTTGTCCTGTTGGTTTTGTGGCTCTGCAATCAGGTTTAACTTCCCACCTTTCCATCTTCCCCATTGCTGCCTGTGAGGCCTGTGCAAACAGCAGGGGAAGTGGGCTAATTGCCTCTGGAAGAGGCATGGTGATAACAGCTACGTTGGAAGATCCATCACAGGCCTGTGGTTAGCACACTGAGAACACAGGGAAAACCACCCTGGCCGCTCTTCTGAACGATTACCTGTACCCATAGGAGGGAGCATTGCTTCAGAGCACCGAGTGCTGATGATTTGTGAGTGTACCCTCTACCAGGACACAATTAACTGGGAAATTTACTAGTCAGGAGGTCTCTCCAGGAGGCAGTTTAAAGCCGGCGGTTCCTCTGGCTTGCTCCTGTGCAGCACAGCAGTTGTGGACACTGGATAAAAACTGAGGAGCGGGATGGGAGCAGCTGGGACATGTACACCAATATACTGGTGTTGGGGATGGGAGTGTGGCTGTGACAGAGGGGGGCTACCTTGTAGTTGTGCCATGGGTTGCCAAGACCCTCCAAGCCATGCCTATGCTGTCTTTGGAGCTGGAACCCTTGGTGTGGGGAAGAAGTGGGGATTTCCATGAGCCCCCAGGTTTGGGTGTTTATGCAGAGCCTCTCTACCTCACTGTGCCCACAACTGAGGACAGTCACAGGGTCGCATTCTGCCTCAGCCTTCCCGGAAAGGGTAGGAGTATGCAAGATATTTGCCTTAATTTGCCCAAAAAAGCAAAGTGGGACAGTTGGTGGGGCCAGGTATGCACTTGTCCAGGGTACAGAGAGGTGATGCAGCCCACCTGGGACATGGAGAGAGGACTGAGCTCTTTCCTCTTTATCTGCTTATTTCCCTGCCCTCCCTCTGCTTGCCCTCTGAGTGCTCAGTTCTGGGTCTCTTGGAGTTGAGATGTGGCACTCGAGGATGGCTCAAAGACCAAAGTTTTCCTGCTCTTTCTAAATGCACAGGGAAGAGTGTGAAATGTTGTGTAAACTGGAGCTGCTGATCCTGGCTTCGATTGCTGGGAAAAGGAGTGTGGGGGACACTGATCACAATTCTGACAAATTAGCAGAACTTTACATGACAGGTAATGCCTGCAGACCCAATCTGTGCAGTGCAGCATTTTAAGAGCAGCTATTATAAACAGCTCTGTAGGATGCATAGCCCTTCCCTGCCTATGCTTCTCTCTCCTCCCTCTGTGTGGCCTTTAGCTTCCCCTGGATGTGGGCAGCTCTGGAGCAGCAGGCTGCACTGCTCTGCGTCGGGAGGACGCTGACCTTAGTGGCTTTTCCCGGTGCTGGTTCCCATTTCAGATGACAATCAAGTCTCGGAGCAGAACCTGCTCCTGCCATTGCTCTATCCACTTGGTTGGGGCAATGCCTGCAGAGAATCTTGCTGTTTCTTCAATCAAAGGGAAATGAAATGCCCCCCAGTCCAGCACAGCACAGTGGAGCCATGCTCCCTGGGCAATGCCAGCTGTGTGCTGCCTGGCACAGTCCAGCCAGTACAGTGGAGAGATGGTTGCTACCCATGCTAGCACATTGCTATTTCAAGAAGGAACTTGTGTTTTTTTTCTCCATCCATTTCTGCTTTTCAAATATCTCAGTCTTTTACCCAGTTCTGCATATTCAGCCTGCTGGGACTGAATGAGAGACATCTCTCTCCCAAAAGGCCAGGTGTACCATATGGCATGCTTCCAGCCTCAGAGACCAAACAACTTGCTCAGGGCCATGATGGGGCATGGATGTTAGGGTAAAGGGACTGGGTATTTGGAGGAGCAGTGCCTGGCTCTGCTGTCAAAGGGTTGTGACCACATGCCTTCTTTGCTCAGTCCATTGAAAACAAAGCAGTGAAGTCCATGGCTTCTCAGGCTGGGGTCTCCTGAATCCATCAGCATGGAGCTTCCTTCTGCAGGACATGACCACAAGAGCTCAGGCTCCAGCCCTGGGGCTTGCAGAAAGCAGTGGCACATACCAGGATTAAGAAGGTGTATGGGTGGGAGGAGAGACCCTCCCTCATCAACTTTGCTCCTCCTCCCCTCTCAGGCCCTCATGCCAGGACCCTGGCACCTATGTGGCTATGCTAGAACTGCCTGTAGCGCTGGGCAGTAACAGAAGACCATGGAAAGCCCAGGGCTATTTCCCTTCCCTGCCTGCTTTTCCCACAAACATGCATGTGTGTGTTTACACAGGCACATGCAAGTACATGGGTGCTCTGTAGAGCAGGAGCAGTGGCCTCAGAGTAGTGTGGCAGCAGAAGAGAGCAGAGCAGGCAGCATGCGGGCAGGGAAGATGCTGGGCAGTGCTGCAGAGAAATGGGATTAGTTTGAGGGAGGAAGAAGAATAAATGATCCTTGCAGAGAGCTTCAGGACTTTCCCTGACATGTGCTAGTAGGAAACTAATAAAAATAGGGCCTGAGCATAGCAGGAACAAACTTGCTACCTGCTTTCTAAATTGCTAGTGCCCAAGCAGGGTGACGGCTATTTTAAGATGCTTTCATCCCTCTGCATCCTTCATAGGTCCTCTGAAATCTCTTGGTGGGGGATCTGGGTAGAAGAGCAGAGATCTGGGTAGAAGAGCAGGGATGCTCTGGTGTGCCTGGGCAGAGATGGGACTGCTCCTCCAGTCTCCCTGCCTGGAGTCCTGGCACTGGAGTGTTGGCTGATAACCTGGAGCTTAGCAGGGGAATTGGAAAAGCTGACCCTCACCTTCTTCTCTACTGCACTGCCGTGGAAACCTCTCTTTCTCCAAGGTCTCAGGCTGTTCAATTTCCTCTGCTTCAAATGCTTCACAGGAACCTCTGGGAGGTTTTGGGGGCTCCTTCCTAGAACCCCATCTCACAGTGAGTAAAGTCAGCACCTGCAAAGCATGAGTGAAAGCCTGGAACAAGGGATGAAGACTGCTCAGTGATGCTGCAAGGGGTTGGGACCCTTATCTGGCAGCACCCCCTGGCAGTATTTAGGTGCCTTATGGGGTGTTAAGCACAGTGGCACAAGACCAGGAGGCCAAATGGCATTTCTCCACCAGTCCTGGGATTGCAAAGCCTGGGCCTGACCCAAGGACTGTCTGCCTCATGCATCACTCGGATGACAGCAGAGTTATTTTTTTCCTGACAGGACTCAGAAACCAGGTCACTCTGCATGTAAATCTATAACAAATCTGCCTGGGATTAGACAGGCCACTGAGAGGTGGCAACAGACGGTATTCATCAGATGTGCCCGTAGTGAACGGCTCCACACCACACACAGGGAAGGGAGCAGAGGCACATTCTTTTACGAGCAGGGGGGTTGCTACGCCAGAAGCTGCCATCCTGGGTTGGAGGATTTGGGCCATGACAGCCTCAGCAGAAACAAACGCTGCTGCATTCCAGGGAGGCCATTCCTTGCAAGCAATTAAAAAAGAATAACACGATAGTAATAACCAGACCAATCAATCCCTCCGTGAGATGAGAGACCCTGGGGGAACAGCTGGGCTTTTCCCACAGCAAACTGGGATCAGCTCTTCTCCAATAAATACCAATAATAAATGCCAGTAACAAACCTCAGATTTCTGGCCAAGCTTTGGCAAATGATACCCTTGTAGGACGCATATGTGTTGTATGTATGCAGCCTTAACCTGCCTCTGAAGCAGATACCGTCCCAGGCTAGGGGCAAGGCAGGAGCTCAGCAGTGTGGCTGCAGCAGGCAGGGGCTTGTGATCTGCTTCCCACTCACCCTTCCTTTTAGAGGAGGCGAGCACAGGCATATGGGATGGTTATAAACCAAATTGCTTCTCTCCAGCAGTGTGCCTCCTTACTCCGAACTAATCAGCTCAGCCTTCAAGGGTTAAAGAATAGCATCACTTGTCTCCATGGACATCACAGGACCTATTTAAAAACCTAGACCCCTTGGCTCAGTTGCCGAGGGAATTTTTTCAGCTGAAAATGCCAGGGCTCTGGGAACTATTAAACCCCACAAACCCTAGATTGCTTTTATGCCTGCCCCAGGCTTCAACCTCGGATCTTTTCTTTTCCCCTCTGCAAACTGCTGGGTAATGATCCCTTGTGGTGTGCCAGCTCACCTCCCCTTCTCCCAGCTGGCAGCCCAGCTCGGCAGTGATGCCCTTTTGTTCCGCTGGTGCTGAGATCTGCAAACTCATTGCTAATTACTGCATCTGGGGCTTCCAGCTCCAGTGACAATGCCAGGACTTGCGGCGGGATCCTGACGGCCAAAGTTCATCCCCCTGCTTATTCCCTTACCAAAGACCATTATCTCTCATTTACATCTAAACTAGTTTTTTATACCAGTTTAAATGCTGCCCCTCCCCCTGTAATCTCAATGCAAATGAATTAAAAGTTCATTCTTCCGATGCTCAAATCCTGCACACTTTCTTTTTCACTTCTTATTTAAATCACACACTGTTTTGAACTAAACCTTTTCTTTCATCCCAATTATTATTTCTGGTGTGTTTTCCAGAGCCTTACAACACGGCATCTGATTATACACAAAGCTTCAGAATAAAGCCCTGTTTTTTCCCTTCATTAAGGACACAAAGGATTCTTGTGTGAGCCAAGCAGCACTTTGGACATTAATACAGCTTTACACCCCAAATCACATCCCAGCTCTCTGCAGAGCAGATTGAGGAGTGGATCTGTGCCTTTCCTTGCTGCCAGCGCCCTTTGCATGCTCCATCCAGCTCCTTCCCACCCTGAATCTGATTAAGTGGTGCCAGCATGTTCACCAGCAGACTTCCGGCTGCTGGCTCTGCTTGCACCATGACCGGGTGTGTTTCCTGGCTAATCCTGCCTTGCCTGGGTTCCCACTGCTTGCCTGAGAGACCTGGGGAGCCTGGTGGGCTCACCCAGGATTTTACTGTTGTTAACCATTCTCCCCATCCCATGGAAGGGAGTTACTGGAAGTTTGGTGTAAAGCCCTGGGAAAACTCAGTAATCTGTAAACCCCACAGGCCTCTTTGAAGCCTAAAATTAATGAATTTGAGAGTATTTTGGGCTAAGTGATAAGCCCAAGGATAGACAAGCAGTCAGTGGCAGAGATTATTTTAACCCACATAGGCAACCGCTGTGTCCCTCCCCCACTGGATCTGAGATCTTGTCATCTGGAAACCGCCTGAATCAAACCAGAAACACAGGAAGCCACCATGTCCACAGCACGTTTCCCTTATTTAACGTCATCATGCAGAAAGGAATAAAGTATGCTGTGTTTACCAAACAAAGAGGGGAGAGCTTTTTATCAAATTGATGCATTACCGAGTTGAATAGCAGCACAAGAAATCTCTCCAAGCCAGTTTTTTATCTTGTTGAATATTACAGCATTTAAAAAAATACAATAAAATACTAATTTCTATCTAGTTTTAAAAATACTTCTGATTGAAAAAGAAGAGGGGAAGGCAGGAAGCATTTAACATTACACAGTTTCAGGACAGGTTTGAAAAGCAGCACAAGGGCTGTGAGAAGCAGTTTGCCAAATGGACACAGGATGGGAGCTAGATCACCGGTTTCCCCAAAGAAAGACTTTTTAATACAGAAAGGTTTTGTCTAACAGGCTTTGCACAGGTCTGTAAGGTAAGGATACTAAACTTGCAGCTCTGATATCATACCACACGTCTCCTTTGGGACCTTGGGCAATTCAGGTTATCCCTGTCTCTCTTAAAATCCCTATCTGTGGAACAGAGATATTGCTGCTTGCAGTAAATGTCTGCAAAGTGCTTGAATGTGAGGGTTATTACTGTTAAATATCTGTGCAGTTTTCACCTCTGCTGCACTGAGAAGCTGCTACGGACAATCCCTGCAACATGCTGTCAAGCAGAGTGGGAATCTCATGGTGAAGGAGTGAACATGGACTGAGAAACATGAGGAAAGCCAAAGCTGCTCCATACCAGAGATTTTTTTCCCTTAAATATTCAAAATCTGATGTAATTAGCTGCTCTGACCACTATAGGCTTGCCTTCATTTTACAAACAGTTGAGACAGGCCATGTGCTGCCTTGAGAGCCAAATTGCCTTTCTGACCTGCTGTGGAGCAACGCGTTGGGTCCCACAGTGCCAGGCTGGCCACTTTAACTTCTATCACATCGGTGAAAAAAATTAACATCTGAATCCCAGTGATCCAGGTCAGACCGACCTTTGGAGAATATGCACAACCAGGGAGGCCATTGAACACCACAAAAGGCAGAACAAAATCCCTAATTGACTTCTTTTCATCCATATCCCAGTGCCACCAGTCTCGCCCTTCTCAAACTGCCCTGTGCTGCCTTCAGACTGCTGAGACACAGCCTATTTTTGCAGAGCCAGGACAGTTAACGATACTCTGTGTTACTAATTCTGTAATTCATATTGTTTGTGCTGGCAGGGAATTCCCCGCAACATTTTATCTCAGCCAGTCTCCTCTGGCTGTTTAAAATATTTGCAAGTATTATTTCTGGCTCATGGGTCCAGCCTAGGTCATGGCAGAATCAGCTCATAACACATGTCAACCCTCCCTAGTGCTGGTGCCCTGGGATAGGACATGTAGGTTATATAGGACATATCGGGGTGGGGTGGTGGGGGGTGTGCAAACTTTTTGGTTTACCTGGAACAGAAAAAAAGTAAGGCAAATGGGTCCTAGAGTAAGGTCCTAGCCGTTCCCGGTGTCACTAAAAGAGCTACTGGACTGGGGGACTGGAGAGTGGATGGCACAGTGCAGTCAAAGCAAGGATGGTGCCCCTTATCTG
>JANHGL010007784.1:166310-177691 GCA_024611195.1 Ceyx melanurus | reverse complement strand
AGGGGGGAGAAAAGCAAACACGCTGCGAGCGCTGGCGGGCTGCGGTTGTTTGCTCTCGGCCGTGGTGTGCGGCATAGCGGCTGCTGCTGAAGAAAAGGATGGGTTACAATCAGAGCCTGTATTTCGGGGTCGCTCACGTCACAGAAAGCCCGACAGAACCTCCGGGATGACTGGCCATAGGCACAAATTCCAGCTAGCGTTAAAAAACAAACAGGCAAAAGGGATTTGAAATTCAGCTAAACCACATTTCCCTTTACAAATTTCATTCCTGCAGTTTTTCTGAGTAACACGTACGATTACTCTAGCTGAAAGAAATGATAAAAAGCATTTCTTTTTCCCAGCTCGTTTACTTTCTACATCTGGCAGCGTTTTGTGTGCAGGCAGTTTCACTGTTTTCCTGAGGTAGAACGCTCGGAAATAATGGAAGCTGAGGAATAACAACGCAAGATGTTTTTTTTTAAACTGTTTTGCAAATGCTTCTGCTTCTAACAACCAATAGACAAGCTAAAGCCGTTGGCAAAAAGGATATGACAATAAATAACATAGCAGTTTGCAGCGTTATTATAATGGTGAGAAAAACCGCCACACTCTTTATTTAATATCCAGATGATACTACCTGGCAATACAGTGGAGTACAACGTGCTGGCAGTAAATTTCCTAAAGCAAAACTGTCCTGCAACCTATAACTGTCCCCAGCTGTACTCTCTTGAAAGGTCTGGAAAGGAGCTGCGTTTCCTTCAGACTCTTCCATGGGGCTTGCCACCTGCTCTATAGACAGGTCCAGCACAAAAAAGCTTAAAACAAACTGTGAAGCAGTGCACTATTCTGATTTTAGCAGATGCTGGGAAGACCTGATGTGGTTTTGGGTCCTGAAAATGTGGCCTTTAGTGAGCAGGGTGCTCTGAACGGACATGAGACTCAGCACTTGTGATGTGCCAGGCTGTGTATTGCCAATTACTGACAGCATGGAGGCTGCTGTGTGAGGACATTGTGGCTCTGGTGTGATGTGCTGGATCAACACCATGGTTCCCAACTGGGAAGGTTTGCAGGGCTTTGCTGGTGTCCCAAACAGTGAGGGAAGAGGCAGTATGAGGACAAACAAAGCAAAGCTGTGCAGTTGAGGGGTGCTGCAAAGGTGAAGGCATACAACCCTCTCAGAGTCCCTTCCTCCTTCTCTCCTGGGCATGTCTGCAGCAGACAGCAGAGGCATGAAGGTCACAGGCAATTGAAAAGAGCCATATGCATTTTGGTGTAATGAAATCAACTGTCAGGAGGATTTTTTTCATAGTGGTATAACAGGTTATAAAAAATTATGTTGGGAACAATTCAGGTGAGGCTTATCTGCCCTTTCATGTGCAGGTGTGAAAGATTACAGCTCCAGTTTGAACTGGAGGTCCTCTTATATGATGCATTCTCCCTCTTGAGCATATGTGTAACCAGAGTCCCATCCCCTGGTTGTGTCATCCCATCCTCTGGTGAAGCCGAGGTGCTGATGGAAGCAGGACAAAACCATGGAACTACCATTACCCATGTACATTATCCACATACACCCTTTGTTTTCATTAACACCCCTAAAACCACACAAGCATCCCTCGGGGTCTGCACACACATACTGGTTTAACCCACCCTAAGTGACCACAGTGCTCCCCACATATTCTCCAGGCACCGCTTACAAACAACTTTTCATCTTCCCATTCCACTGGATGAGAACACAGGGGAGTGGACAGATTCCAGTGACAGGGTTCCTGCTCTTCAGTCACCTCCAGGTCCCCTGAAGAGCACATAATGTTCAGAGCATGGGGATAAAGCCCAGTGTGCTGGCTATGCCTTGCTTAGGAATTTTTAAATAAAATGTATTTTCCATGAGACAATGCAAGCTCATCAGAGTTGATCTGTTCCCCAGGAGTACAGCAGCTGCTATAAACTTTCACAGAGAAAAGGATGGAATTTCTCTGAAAGTCAGAGTTTGGTGGAGGATATAATATTTGGCCAGTAGCCAGATGACTGGGATAAGGAAAGACCGAGTACAAATCTTTTAGCTGAGCAGAGCTTGCACTTGAACCTAGGTCTTCAACACAGTCAGTGAGTGCTTTTGGCCCGCTCAGCATTGCAAATCTGTCCTGAAGCATCTAATTCTCCAAGAATTGGGATGATGGATGGGAAAGGCAGAAGAAAGCAAGAAACAAAAACAAAACCAAAAAAAAACCCCAACAAACAAAACACAACAAAACCACAATGGAGAGAAACTGGAAGGGCTGTCATTGGCTAGGGAAAATTTCCAGCTACAAGCCTACTCTCAGATATCCTTAGGCTGAACCTCTCTGCTAATGCCCCAGGGGCATTTCCAGAGTCTCCTTGTCTCTTCCTCCTTCTATGAATACATACTTCATATTTGAATGCCATAGACACATGCCTATGTTGTAATACATAAAATGTATTAAAAGTATTTTACATACAACCTGCATGCAAAATTTCCACTAAACCTAGGCTTTGTGTGGTACACAGAAGAGCATCCTCAGCAAGGTGGTGATTTTACAAAGACCTTTTTGTATAAAAGTTTGAGTCATGGAACAAATTGTGTTCCCCATGGAGGTGCAAAAATGGTACAAAAATTAAGATTTTAATTGTAATGTGATCTTAAACGTTGGTCCCAATTAGGCATATGCCCAAGTCCCACTGGAGTTAAGCACATCATTTCTTTGCTGAATAGGGAAGGCTGCTGAATCAGGACTCCAGACTGTAAAATTGCTCAATTGCCTTCAAATTTCTTGGGAAAAAAAATAGTGTGCTCTGAAAGCAATCACAAAATACATTTGGTATTCAAAGAGTATAAGTGAGAGCAGGGCTTATAATTAAATCCTTATCTACGAAGCTGCTACTGAGTGACTGTACATTCTGGGTAATTTTTAATGGCCTGAAACTCAAAAACCAGCATAACCAATTTTTTTTCTTTTCTTTTTTTTTTTTTTTTTCAGAAGACACAGCTAGTTAGAGATAATTCTGCAACAAATCCATTACTGCAAAACAAGTCCCTGATCCTGCAAGCATGAATGTGCTTACTTTTAACGATGCAAGCATACCAAGGGAAGCCACACCAGAAGCTACCAGTGTTAATATGGAGCATCATGCAAGAGCAGGGCCCAAATAAAATTAAGGATGGGGTCAAACCTGACCTGTGTACTGGAGCCCTAGCCCTCCTCCAGTTCCACAGCTGCTCCTACCCGTGGCCTAGAAGAAACCCCATGGCAAGTTGATAGGTGTGACAGCACTGGAGACATCAGCTGCAATCAGACATAGGAGGGCAAATACATCTTATACCCTCCTTCCTCCTTAACTCCTTAATTATGACATATTATATTAGAAATAGTTTGTCAACACTTTTCACTTGGGTGAAAAGCTGGTGATGTAGTAACAAAAGTTTAGTAAGTCCCACATCAAAGAGATGATACACAGGACAAATTTTCAAACCCAAGCAAATGATTTATTTATTAATTTATTTTAAAGCCTGGCAATTAAAAAGACAGTTTTTCCAATTTTGCTTAGACTTTGGGGAAAATTCTCCACAGTTTGAAGCCAAACACATTTTGCAACCAGTAGTTCAAAACTGAACAAATAGGTTCAAAATGGAAACTGAATTTTCATGCTGGGGAAAGGCTACTGTCTCTCCCAAAAGCAAGAGATCAGAATGAGATCTTCTCAGATGTCATTTTCCAAATAAATAATGCTGCAATTACAGGATCAAATGTGGGGCCTTGCCTAAAAAAAAAAATAAAAAATCTGCACAGCTTTAACTGCAAGTTAAGTTTTTTATAAAGTTTTTAGGCAGGTCAAAGCATAGCTGTGGGGCACTCTTTGTGGATTGGTTTCCCCTTTCCGTCCTCCTTGGGCAAGGAGCACAGTTCACCCCCACCAAGCTGGGGCCTCAGAGATGCTAGCTGGGCTGCTCCAGGGAGTGGCACGACCCCATCATCTCCAGGGATTACAGAGAGTACTCAAAATAGCCCAATATAGACAGGCTCAATATAGTCAGGCTCCTCTGGGTTCCCAGGTCTTGCTCTCATTGCCTCCGTTGCCCTTGGACACCCGGTGTAAGGACTTGTGCTTCTTACCTTCACCATCTGCTTGCCAACTGCATCCTGGCCATAGACCCAGCTGAGCCCTCACCCAGAGGTTACTGAAGTAACCACCCAGGGCTTGGATGTGACAAGTCATGGCATAAGGCCACAGTGACAGAAACATGGGGAAGGTGGAAACTTGTCCCAGGACCCCATGCCTGGTGCCACATCCCATGGCTCACTGCACAGCCATCAACTCACCTGCTTATGCCCCTGTAGGACTACAGGGATGTGATGTCTGAGCTTGTCTTTCATGGTCCTAGGCTTCATTTCCCCCACCTTGTTTTGCCTATCTGTACATTTTATTGGCTCCTGTGTATTGGTTGCTAGGTAGCTCCCACTCCTACTCCCTACTGCTTGTCCTTAACTTACTGCTGATCTCACCAATAATTCCCCCATCCTTTAATTACATTAATATCTGTTACAGTTAAATGAAAAATGAAAAAAAAAAAGTCAAGAATAAAAAAGCTCCAGGAACAAGCAAAGGCCAGTCAGCACAGCAGGCCTCCATCTTTTGGCTTTATCTTAATCCTCCCTTCCTGCTTTTTCAAGCAGACCCCCTTGAGTCCTTTTCCTTCTCTTGAGAAAAGCCCAGGCATCTCTTGAACTCATTTCTGCACTTTGCCTCAACCGTCTCCCCTGTAACTTATTCCATATGTTTGCTTGGCTTTGCCTTCTGTCGTGGTTCCCTGTTTACTCCCAGCTTCTGAACCCTTAGATCCTATCTCTGGGGCTCTTTAGTGGCTTAATTGGATCATCAGCCTGGTTGTAAAACTTCCCCAGCAAGCCCTGCTCCCCTCTCCTGGTCTGCTTCCCCAGCCCCATGTCTGAAGGAAAAAGTATATTTGGCATGGGATGTATAAAGAGATGATGCAGGTTAAATTTAAAATGTATTGAAGCTGATAACCACAGGTGCAGCCTCTGCAATCCATCCTCTGCAAACAAACACCTCTTTCTGGCTGAGTGTAAGAGAAATGGGGGACCCTGTGGCCTGGTAAGTGGGGAGCACACCCCTCCTGCTCTCCCCCCACTCCCCTCCCACCCCGCTCCCACTGGCTGCTTGAAGAAAAGGCCGCTTGTGCTGGGAGGGGAGAGGTTTCAAAGGCTCTGCAGAGGTGGTTCTGCCTCTCCTCCTGGATGCAGGATCAGCTAAAGGGCAGCATGGAGGCTATGTGGGGTGCCCAGGAAAGGCAGGTATAGTGTAGAGCTGGGTACCCCCACCCACCAGCACCCCAAAGCTGCAGAGACCCACTCCTTCCTGTCCTAGCACCAAGCATCAGCTGGGGTATGTGTGTGTGTCTGAACTTGCTCATTGACAGATTTGACACTGGGACTAGGCTAAATCTTGACAATCTCAACCTATGCTAGGGTGCACCTATGTACACAGGTCTTTGAGATGTTCCCCTTGCTGCATCCTGCTGAACCATAATGGCTGGGAGAAGTACCCATTGCCCCTTCTTCTAAGCGTGGGCATCTCAGCCTCTCATCCATAGGAAGCTTGCACTGGTATTGGTGGAACAGGGATACCCCCAGACCCCCTGCCATGAAAGGCAGGAGGAAGAACAGAAGGGATCACACTCCTAGCTGGGGGGCTTCAAAACCACCCTGTAACTCCTTCTTGTGCTGAAAATGAATGACAGGTGTTCTCATCAAACTGTCATAGCTGCATAGAATTACACAGTCAGAACACTAATAAAGACCATACATTGGTAGGGAGAGAAAGGAGAAGAGAATCTTAAAACATTATCTCATTGTATTGTTCAATCCATGGCATGACTGGCTTCAGAAGAAAAGTGCTGCAGCTAGAGGTAATTTTTCTTCCTGCAAAAAAACCCCTAAGAGCCCCACCTGTGTTTATCAGCAGTTGAAATTTCAGTTGCAGCATGATACTATGAAAGAAAGCTTGCTTACTGTCATAATTTACTTCATGACATGCAAACTTTGGTGGTAACATAAAACTGTATTTGGGGAGCTTTGCGCACAGACATTCCTGTCCCTTAGCCACAAAGACAGCCACAAAGACCTCTGAGGCTCCAGAGGAGAAAACACTAATTCTCCCCTCTTCTTGCACAAAACCTTCCTTGTAGATACATCTGTATGTGTCTGTGTGTCCTGAAGCCTTGAGAGAGAGACTGCCATCTGCAAGATCTGCTCAGATCACACTGCTTCTTTGAGCTCTAGCCGTGCTATGCTACCCAGCAGGTCTCTCTTGAACAGTCCCATAGCTTGTTCAGCTTGTTTGAAACCATTACGCATCTTTCTGCTCCTAACTCTCAACCTGAAGTTCCTGCAGAGTCTGGCTGGGAAGTGAGGGCACCAGGATTCCAGCAGGTCATCAGTCAATAGGCAGCTTTTCTCCAGCTAGACATTCATGGGTCTCCTCATGTAAACACATTAGCACGGTGACAGTTTCCATCATATCACAGTTTCGTGCTTCCTGCCATGTGATAGCTTTGCATTGCAAAGATCTTAGGTATAAACCCACTTGACTGGACACGTGCTTTTTCTGTGCTCTTATCTGTCTTCCAGCTACTGTCTTAGCCCTGTAGGAACAACAGGGCTAAGATGATGTCCCT
Organism: Ceyx melanurus; assembly: GCA_024611195.1. Lineage (NCBI taxonomy): Eukaryota > Metazoa > Chordata > Aves > Coraciiformes > Alcedinidae > Ceyx > Ceyx melanurus. The sequence continues at coordinate 171,000 of JANHGL010007784.1, read as the reverse complement.
GTGCTCTGCATACTGTATAACTCCCCAACAGCATCTTCCACAAATACAGCCATTACTGCCTGTCACCTATATGCTAAGAAGCAGCATCATTTCACTTGAGCTGTGGGTGTGACTTGGGGGCAGCAGAAAAAGGAAAAATACAGGACAATTACATAATTAGGACAGAAATAATTAGGTAGATGAAATTCTAAGAGAAGTAATCTGTTTCTTGAAATGAACTGGCAGCTTGAAAAATTTAGAAATCTCCATCAAACTATTACAAGCCTGAAGCGTGTGTGTGCTTTGTTTTATGGGTTCTTAACACACACAGGACATGCAAGTATAATTAAGGGTTTGCAGTCCATCTTCTTGATGTTGGAGTTGGACACTGGAGACCACAATAAATAATCTGTAAATGATCCTTCAAAAATGAATAGTCTATCAATTAAAAAACAAAACAAAACAAAACTCGGTGTATAATTCACTTATCTACTTAATAATGTCCCATTTTGATGCTGGAGGTCTAGATTAAAAACAGAAAACACAGAGTTAAAACATATCTACAATAATATTATCCAAGGTATCTTTTATTAATTCCTTGAATAATAGGAGAGTAACAGGGCTAGGCAATTTTTTAACCCAATCAAAGGCTAGAAGAACTGAAAATGTTTCTTTTCACTTGGAAAAGAGTGGTACAGAAGTGTTACTTGTCACCATGTGGCAGGTGTCACATGAAAATACTCACCGACATCTCCAGCCCGACCATGACTTGCTGCTTGTGATCTGTATGAATGCAGAGGTTTCTCTGCAGAGGTAGCCCCAGCTCACGCTCCCAAACACAGCTGTTTAGTTTTGGCCTCACTTTTAAACAATTAGCACCCATCCTCGCTTTGCTAGCGAAGCAGTGCTCAGAAAAGCACTATCTTCTCCCACCTCGGCGAGGAGATGAAATGTGCTTTCCCTTATTTTTAAGCTTGTGGTTTATTGAGCATATTTCTGACTTGTTCTGTAATACTCGCTAGCCGCGCTGGAACAATGCAACCCGTGTGCTGGCGCCAGTAGCTACAGCCCAGCCAGCTTCAGCCTGTAGAAGTTTAGGTGGCTCAGGCTGTCAGAGCTGCGTTCCCACCGCTGAGCTGAAAGGGAACCTCTTTGGCCGCACGAGAAGCTCACCGTTCCCTGTTTGTGGCAGCCTGCTCCTTAGGGATCACTGAACCACAGGTTCCTCTTATCACAGGGGCAAGATGGAGGGAAAGACAAATGTATGGCAAACTGCATGCTACATATGCAAAACCCAGAGCAGTCAGCCCCACTGCTTCAGTTGTTGCCTTGCTTGTTTGGGTTGACCCCTGCTTAAAACTCCCCTGACGGCTTGATTTGACACACTGTTGGTGATCCGGTGTGTTGAAAGACAGTTCTCTTCCTGTTCCAGAAGGAGAAATCCTGTACAAATCCCTGGTTTGACATTACATTCTCTCGATGCCAGCAATCAGCTTGTGTTTAAGTGGGGCTTCCCACATCATCAGTGCTGCATAGGAGCTGAAGTAGGACATGACTGCATGGGCCATGGTGACTAGTGACTAAGTGGTGACTGTCCTCGGGGAAACCCACAGGCTCTCAAGTCTTTCTCTCTCCAGCTCCAGGGTCTAAATATCACCAGTGGTCCTATCCTGACTGCCCAACTCCCTCCCCCAGCCCATCCCTCCAAGCCATCCCAGGCCCAAAGATGTCTACCACCCCCTACCCCCCCCCCCCCCATGCTCTAATCTCAATCCCCTTTGTGTTTTGCAAGCCCCATCTGGCCCCAGCTCCCGTTGCTGCATAGGTCTCCCAGCCTTTTCCTCTCAAGGCTTCTGGCTGCCAGCAGATGAGGGGCTTCCTCACTTTAATGGACACATCTAGACTTCTGCCTGTCCAAACAGCTGCAGCACACACACAGACACATTTTTCAAAATCTTTGGCTGCCTGGGAAAACCTTGGTTCTCAAGACTGTCCACAGCCATTCCTGTGAATACTGCAGGCAGCAACTCTCTTCACCTTGCCACATTCCTTGGAGCAACAGAGATGAGGTTAGGTTGGGTGAAACATCCAGGGATTTCCATTTTTTTTGAACAGTTGGCTCCAGTCCCTGAAACATCTGTCTAGTTGGAAAAGACCACAGAGCTCACAAAACTCATTTTCACATTAGCTGGCCCCCAGTACCAGAACCAAGCCCCATCTACAAAGGCCAAGTCATCCTCATCTGAAGCCATTTCCCATCTCCTGTGTCTTAGTCACTCATCCAGCTTGTCTGCTTTTTTGTGATTTTTTGGTAGAACTCTGCCACCATGGCAACAACTGTGTCAGACAGACCAACACACACCCATAAAGTTGGAGCAGATGCCTCAGAGTTTTTTGCCATTATCAAATAGTTCCACTTCTCTTACTTGTTAACTCTTTCAGTGCTGATGTTCCTATTTTTCCATCAAAGCTTCTGGTCTAGAGACCAAGTTTGCTTTCACTGGGAGAAACACCAGGGGAATTTTCAAATGTTGTAGTGCACTTGTGAAGCTAAGAATGTCAGGGTTAATTGTGAAGGAAGCTAGAACATGAGATTTGAGTCTGGTGGCTTGACACCATTCATTAGGCAGGAGTCTGTGCCTGTGCTAGCTATGCATTTGATAACTATCTTAAGAGCATGTTAACTGGTCCTTCTGGGATTGTTGAACTATTGGGTTTGTTTTTACACAGCTGAAACCACTGTTTACTTCATAATGCTCAACAAAAAACTCATTTGGATGTAAGTCGGGCTCAGATACTGTGTCTCAATAGCTGAAGCAGCCTTTTATCCCTCTCTTTTCACACCGATGTCAGTGACTGGATGGGAGCTACATCCAATTGGTTTCCAGACTGATTTGAAAAAACAGGGCAAACTCAGTGTAATAAAAGACTGCAGACCTCCTTCTTGGCATGGGGGAAGCCAAGGGCAAGGAACCAGCTGCTCTAACCATATTTCTTCTCCTGCAATGGTGTCTGGGAGGAGAGGTCTTGCCTGGGGGTACCAGCTGCCTCCTGCACAGTGCGCATGAGGACAACTTTGCTGGACACATTTCCACCCTTCCAGTGACCAAACACCTGGGAGACTTGGTGTCCCCATGGCTTCAAGCTCAGCCTCAGAGACTGGGAGATCATCCTGGACAAAGACAGACTTAGCTCAGGGCATGGTGGCAATTTCAAGGCTCATCTAGTGAAGCCAAGAAGGTAAGATGAAGCTGGGGGGTCTGGTCTTGATGATGTGCATTTGCTGTCGGTGAGAGGGAACACAACACAGACAATGATGCAGACTTTAAAAATGCAAATCTTTGGGCTATGAATTTACTACTCTACCCAAGGCAGTTGTTAGTTTTCCATATTTATTTATGATTCATTACAATATGGATTTTTATAGATCTTCTACTTTAAGTTTTATATTTAATTGAATGAGAGTCCTGGTATCTTTCTGCATGCGTTTATGTGGTTTTCATTAACTACTGTGCAATCTAAGAAAGATCTTTGTTAACCAAAAATAAGGAACGTTTGTTAATGTTTAATGGAAACAATAACAATAAAATTACACAACGATAATTAAAACCACCCCAACCGTAAAAGCTCCTTCTTAATGAATCATATTAAGAGAGGGTTCAAGCATGTATTTATGATCTGGGTTGTGATTTATGGGCTAAATCCTGCCCTCGTATGCCTGCATGAGGCTTTCACTGATTTCCATGGGGGCAGCACGTGCAGCGGAAGAAGGCAAATTTTGGATGCGTGCTGATTCAGTGCTGCCAGAAAAGAACATTATTTTACCCTGACACAGTATATGCAGAACTAAAATATAACCCTTCTCCCCTCGCCATTAAAAATAGAGAGAATATGAAACATGACGTTGCCGTGTGCCCCACTGCTCTCCTGGTAACTGGCTATTGGGAGCTTTTTGGATGGCCCAAACTCCCATCAGTGATTTATCACTAATTGTCACAATGGACCTAGAGCTACAAGCGGTTTGTAGGGGAAACAATAACTAATGTTGGCAAAAAAAACCACTTTCCTGAGCAGTTTGCGGGACCCAGACTATTGCACAGTATTGAACATTTATGCTGAAATTTCTCTATGCCACGCTGGGAGCAGAAAGGCTTGCAGTGGGTGCAGCCCTCGCTTGCTTGCTTTCTGAGGCTGATTGACTTTTCCTTCACTGAGTAAGAGGGCCTTAGGGCAAATGAGAATCAGACCCAAAACGTTTCTGATTTGCACGAAAGAGTTGAGAAAGACAAGGCAGTATTCATTTAACTAATAAGACATTATGATGTTAATGATTTTTTAAAAATCCGAATACTTTTAGGGGACAAGCAGATAGATGTGCAAATTATATCACCAGGCGCAGTACTTTGGAGGTATTTACAGAAAAAGACCATATTTAGAAAGACTACCGATCTCCATCTATTCCACAGCGAGCAGAACTGCAATTTTATTTAACAAACCCTCAACGTCTGCGTGATAAGAGGTGCAAACTTGCACTGTGGGGGGAATTTAATTTTCAAAGTCTGCAAGCGGTGACCAGCGTGTCACGGAGGGCAGGCGCCACGTCCCAAGATTTCATGTGCCTTTGCCTGGTCGCGTAGTGTCCCCCGGCCCCCCCGCTACCCCCCCCCCCTCCCCCCCCCCTCCCGCTCCCCCCCCCGCGCCATCCGGGGGC
>JANHGL010007784.1:126596-154322 GCA_024611195.1 Ceyx melanurus | reverse complement strand
TGGCGTGTGTGTGGGGCTCGCGGGGGTGGGGTGGGGGGGGGGGGGGTGTGGTGTGGCCTCCATGGTCTCTAGAGGTCCCTTCAAACCCCTAACATTATATGATTCTAATGAGAAATCCCACATCCGACTTTTGCCTTTCAGCCTTGGGTTACATCTTGCGTTCTCCAGCAAGATGTGCTCCCCCAGCAGGAGCTTGATCCTCGGCTGGGGTGGCGATCAGCATGCTCTGGAGGTGGCTCTGGCTACGCCCCTGAGTCAGAGTGCGGGAAAAGGGCAGGAGTGATTCATTAAAAACGCACTGCCATGTGCTGGCGCGCAAGCCTGAATGAATGTCACTGTTTTCATTACGGGAAAAGAGAGACCAAAGAGAAAACGTGACAAAGTACATCTCGCCAGGCTGTTGATCTTTAAGCAACAGTGTGATTAGCAGCGTCTTCCCTTTACATTTCAAAGCTCCGGAGCACAATGGCAGGGAGATAAACATCCAGAGGTGCTGCCTGCTGAAAGACATCTTTCTGACAGCGCATTACGGCTCCCGCCTCCCTCACCGGAAAGAACATGAGGTTTTAGTCAACGATGAAAGAGAAAAAGCCACACTTTATCTACGGTAAACAGTTGCCTATTTGTATTTGTTTTTCCCCCAGTGAGTTCCATCTCTGAATCTGCGCTCCCCTGCCATCCTTATGCAGCCAGGAGACTGAAGCTGCTTTCCCATGGACTTACAGGGCCTCGACTTCTCTGAGGGAGCTGCAGCTGCTGGGAAAAAAGAAAACATCCCGGACTACTCTCTGCCTGCACCGGGGACTTTGCCTTTCTCACCTCCACCTCCCAGGAAGAGGCCGAACCTGCTCCCACCAGGTGGCCAAAAGCCAGCAATGAAGTCTGCACCCTTCACACTTCCCAATCAAGAAAATTCAGCCCAGCTCCCTTGCTCAAGAGTTATTGGCTGTGACAGCTGCATCAGCTTAGACAGGATTAAAAAAAAGAAATAGGAAAAAAGAGAAAAACCCTCCATGCTTCTGAAATTACTCGCAAAGTCACCTTTTTAATGCTAACACACACAAAATGCGCTCAGCCACCGATTTCAGCAGACCATATGCTGCCACTGCTGCTGGCCAGGTCCTAAGGGATGAATTTTTTTCCCCTTCAGCAAGCCTCCAGAAATGTCATAGAAATTTATATGCTTATTCACAGAGCCGATAAAGCAGAAAACCAGTGTTTCAGCTATTTTTGTTTTGCTTTGCAGATGGACAGTAAAAGACATAAATCTCCTTCCCACTGCTTTAACACCCTGCCTGGCTCCCTCTTTTGTGCTGAACCACCAGCACTACAGGACTTGTCCATGGTCCATGAGCCGTCTCTCCTCTTCACTTAAGGAGGAGCAGCAAGGCAAAGCAGCTGGAATTTCCCACGATGTTGCTGGTACCTCAACTGCTGAGTACAATTTTCTGCGTGGCCACCAAGGCAGGACAGAGTTATTTATTTTATTTTTTTTTAAATCATCTTTGGTGGAGAAAGAAAAGCAGTCTGCACACCCTGGGGCTGTTCGTTTTCCTACCCTCTGTGTGTTAGCATCCCAGCTCTGACAAAATGCATGCCATCCTCCCATGACGTTATCTGATGTATGCCCCGATTTACGACGTGGTGCCGCACACCTCCATAAATCAGGGCAGAGCCCTGGGGGCAGCCCGGCTGGCCGCCTCCTGAAGCGTGTGTGGGTCTAAAATATCACCTGCAGTGATATTTTAGAGACATTTGACGTTTAACCTCAGGAAAAGCAATATGTGGAGGGTAGGGGAGGGGGGAACCACAGTTAAATCTCCCTCCCAGCTATATTTACAGCCACAGCATGGGATGGAGCTTGCAGTCCATTGGAAAATCCGCCTCACACGACACATCACTAGGGAAATTTAGGATTAGCAACTGAGGCCTGTTGACTTGCTGACTGAAGGAGGTGGCAGGAGGGCTTCTGGCTGAGGGCAGGAGGTGGAGTTATTTCAGCAGATACCCCTGCAGCTCTCAGGATAATTGTCCCAGGAGTCATCTCCTCCCTCATATGGCATTTCTGACAACATTGCTGCAAGCATGGTGGTCAGCATTTCATTTTCCAGGCAAGGCAAGCCTGGGTGATGCTGCAAACCCATCAGCATCAGCCTCAGCCTCAGTGTTCCCCTGTTGGTGCCATAGAGGGTCATTGCCCCCTGCTTTGGTAGACCCACTCCTTCTCTGCCTGAGACCAAGAGCAGGAAAGCAGTGGCAGGGACACTGCTCAGTAGTGGTGTGCATTTGAACTCTATACCCAGTGCAATCCCATGGTTACTGCAATACAAACATCCCTGGGACTCAGATGCTGAGACCACTTGTCCACATAGCCACAGCAAAACAGGGCTGTGTTTGACAGCTGTGATGTGCTGAGGAGCAGAGAAATCAGCAATAAACCCAGTGGCAAGAGAGGTCTGTGCCTCCACAAGGAGCTTGGTGGTTTAAGCAGACCCTCATCTTGGTTAATAACAGCAGGCCAAATATTTAACTGAGATCTGACGATAGTGATAGTGAGAAGCTCAGCAAAAGGAGGCCTGCAAAAAGCAGGCGCTTTCCCTCCAAATTCTATTTTCTCCTTATTTAAAAAAGGAGGAAATAGGTCAGCTGTCGTATCTGCCAAGGTCAGAAGCTCAATTTGTATTTCGGAGCCCGGGAAAGGTGAATGCACCAGAGCTACATCCCTGATGGAAACAATCACTCATTCTAATAAGGCTGGCAGAGGCTGGAGCCTGCCTTGTTCAGATACAATTATTACAGCCTGGGTGTCAGATTACTGAATCTATTAGCTGGAAATCAGCTGTTATTTCAGAGCAAGACAGCCATCCTACAAGCAGTTGTGATGTACATCATGCGTGATGCCCTGGTCTGGCTTACCCCGCTGGTATGGAGAGGCAGGAGGAGGGCAGGACCACCTATGCCTCTAAGGAAAAAGCCTATGGCAGTGACCTCTGGACACAGCTACATCTAGTAGGTCGTGACATCCAGCACTGCAATGACTGGAGAGTATTGCAGCTCGATTTTCTGGGAGAAAGGAGATCTGAACTTCTTGTAAATGCAGCACATGGGCGTGATGTGGGATGTTTCCTTCCTGCCTGCATCCATTGAAAGATGGGGGGGGGGGAAATCTGGTACCAGTGCTTATTTTCTGTCCCAGAACTGTTTGGGGAAGCCCAAATGGGGAAGGAGGGGAGTGATGCTTGAATCAACGGGGAGCTCTTTGTGTGGGAGCTAAAATAAGAACTGTCTGCATCCAAGGAGAAACACAAATTGCTGTTTAACAGAGCATTCCTAACCCAAAGCACAGCTTAAAAATATATCTGTGCTACTTTTGCAAAGAGGTGTGACTACACAGTTCTGGTGGAACATGCCTTGGAGCAAACCCAGCTACCCTCAGACCCAGAATTGAGTTGGTAGCTTCCCAGGGCTTCCCTTGTCCTGTGTGGCAACAGGCAGTTTTTTTAGTGGTGACCTCCCAACCCTTTTTCATCACCTTCTGCTCTGCAGTGTGAGAAATCATAGACTCATAGAATTATCTAGGTTGGAAAAGATCATTGAGTTTAACCATTAACCCTACTCTACCAAGTCCCCCACTAAGTCATAGAATCATAGAATGTTTAAGGCTGGAAGGGGCCTCCAAAAGTCATCTAGTCCAGCCCCTCCCGCAGTGAGAAGGGACACCTTCAACTAGACCACGCTGCTCAGAGCCTTGGCCAACTTCACCTTGAATATCTCCAGAGATGGTCCCTCAACCACCAAGCTGTGGAGCCCATTCTACTGTTCTACCACTCTCAAGGTAAAGAGCTTCTTCCTGATATCTAGTCTAAATCTACTCTTCTAAATCTAATCTTCTCTTAATTTAAACCCATTACCCATTACATATCCGCAAACACCACATCTATATGGCTTTTAAACACATCCAGGGATGGTAACTCAACCACCTTCCTGGGCAACCTGTTCAAATGCCTGGCAACCCTTTCAGTCAAAAAATAAAATTCCTAATGTCAGTTTAAACCTTCCTTGGTGAAGCTTGAGGCTATTCCCTCTTGTTCTATGACTAGTTACCTGTGAGAAGAGACCAGCACCTGCATCTCTACAACATCCTTTCAGGTAGTTGTAGAGAGCAAAAAAAGTATCCCTCCAACCTTCTTTAATTCAGATTAAATGAATGGCCACAAAACATTTTAGCTCTGTTCCCAACATCACTGGTTCAGTGGGACATATCTAAGGTCCCTGGCTCTGTCCCATCTATGCGTAGAGGTTAGAAGTTGCAAAACTTGATGATTTATGCTTCTTGGTCCCCATCTTTGTTTTAAGCACTCTTCCTGTACTGGGAGACATGGCATTTTCTGCACAACCCACATACTTGCTCAGTGAGCCTTGATGTCCTCCAGGTGGGCACAAGGGGCAGGAGGAGACAGAAGGGAGAAGTGACAGAAGGGAGAAGTAAAGTCAGAGGCTTGGCTCTGTGCATGCTAACTGTCGTTTGGGTGCTTTTCCTCTGTTATGTCCCCATGTTTGCACTGCTGCTTTTTTGTTTTGTTAACATGAGAAAGCACTTATCATATTAAGAGTCTGGCCTTGGGACAGGTTTCCCACAAAGCTGGAACAGCGTCATGAATCATGCAGTGCACTGGGACCACAGGTGCCTATGAAGGCCCACCACTGTGAAGGTGTCTGTGGGATGCAATCTATTTAGTTATGAAATACAGCCACCAGCAAGGGAACAGGATCTCCCATTGGGTTAATAGTGAGAAGCCTGCTGGAGGATAAAGTTGCTCCACCTGCTGATTGAGTGATTAAGGGCCAACATAACATCCCCTGATGACTAGAAATGGCAAATCAGGCCCATCTCTGGAGGTCATTTCATTGGCTGCATGAGCAACTGCTTCTTGGAATAACTTGTTTTGACACTGGCACAGAAGAAAACAATTTTCAGGTTAGTGAGATAGAGCTGTGTTCAGGTGTGGCTCCTTGGGGACTGCCACACAGTCAAATTTCCATTTGGAAATTGGCTTATTTAAAATTTACCATCATAAGGAAAATTGTCAGCATCTGGCTGGGAAACAGTGATGAGTGGCAGAAACAGTGGTAGAGGATTAGACAGCTTTACCATCTTCCTAAAAATCCTGGCACCCTTAAAAGAAATGCATCAGGTCAGGGAGGTCCAAGAAGTGTCTTCTGGGTCAGACTTGCCACCCCACTCTGAATTGTTCTGGACACAAATCCCCCACACCTCCAAGCCTTGCTGGACACCAACATTGCCTAGGGGAAACAGAGCAGTTTATGAGGTCTGAGAGGAAGACATCCTGACTGGAAGGCACGTGCAATCCTGCACCACCTAACAGACAACTAACAAAAGCACCACCACAGCAGAGGGACATTTGCCTTAGAGGACAAAGCAGCCAAAGGTTTAGAGGACAAAAGGGTAGGATTTGTGGTCTAACTGCACACACAGAGAGGTGGGACAGAAAGGACCTCAGATCCACAAAGCAGGTTCTTCTGCCTTAAGCCCCAAAAAACTTTACAAAGTTGACTAAAGTAGCCCTTCCTGCTGGCAACTGGGAAGCATTCATCTAACAAAATGGAAAAGGGGCATTTGACCCAAAGAGGCCAAAAACACAGAACGACTCAAACCCAACAAGTTTAGTTTCTCACAAGACACATTACAAAGGTGCGTATCCGTTGACTGTCATAGTCCATGAGACTGGGAGTTACAAACACTTTTCTTTATTACAGCAACATCTTCCCAGATGAGGAGACCCTTAGGTGATCTACAGAGAATGCCATGCTGTGCATGACTTGTCTATCTATCTAAACAGTGAGACTCCCCATTTTGGCCAGATGGGACGCTTTGGGAAAATTCATCATTCTGCATTACTGTACCATCAGGGAAAGTTTTCTCTCCAGCCCAAGCACTTAGCTCTTGGCTTGCATCCTGAAGCATGAAGGCTAATATCCCTCTCACATTTTTACCATAGAAATGAAAAAGAGAGGGTATTTTTTGATTCAATGAGAAACAAGTGAATAATAATTCTGTGAAGCCATGTAGTGGAAAGAAAGACTTTGAGCGCAACAAGAAATGGGATTTTAAAATTTCATCTGCACAGCAGAAGGTCCTGCCAATTGAACCGTTTCCAGTAAACAATCTGCTAAGTCTGACAGTTTGAAGGAATACCAGACTGCCAGGAGTGAATAGGCTGGGATTTTTAAGAGGTTTATTTTTCATCTGAACACTTTTGTTTGTGAGCAACAGCTTAAAAATCAAAATGCCTGTGCAGTGGCATTAGCAGCCAGGCAGAGGGCTTCCCCACCAGCTGGGGCTTCAGGGAGTGGAGGAAAAGGGCTGTGCTGGTGACGCAGTGTGCCCCAGGCTGTCCAGTGTGTAAGGCCATGGCACTGTGCTATCAGGTCTGCACTGGACCATCTCGTGCAGCTGCAACAGACTGCTGTTCACCGGGATAACACCCCTGATGCTCCCACCTTCCCACAGAGAGGTTTAATTGAGTCCAGTTCCTGTCCCCACTTTCTTCTGCCTTTCAGCTGTCTTTGCTTAGGTAGCGGTCCCCAAGGGATGCCAAGGGCAGCAGACTGGCCTTTGGGAACAGGAGGGGGCACAGGGGTCTGGCTGGATGGAGGTCAGGACTTGCAATCACAGCACTGGAGCAAGCATGCCAAGAGGCTGGATGCTCTGTGTAGTTCAGGATGGAGAGTGCTTCCCTGATGTGTCTGAGCTGGGACTCACAGCTATGGTATGCTGCAGGCACTGCCTTCTCGCAGTTCAGGGGAGCTTTCATTCCCTGCCAAGAGCATGGAAGACAAAGAGGTGTTTTACTGACAGGTTAACTAACACCTCTGCAAGCAAGTATTTAGCCTGGGCAGGACTCCCCCTACCCAAGGTTAAGCCAGGGGCAGAGATTAAGAAGTTGAGACTCCATGAGGGACAAAGTCAGCAATGGCTTTCTGTGCACAGCTCCATGTTTGCTAGCTCTAGGAAAAAGTTGGCTGACAACAGGGGAGACATGGTTGGGGTTACATGGGAATTGCCTGCAAATGAACCATGTGTGAGAGGAGGTGCACAGTCAGCACCTTCCACACACGCAGCCTGCAGCAAACAAAATCAGGGACGGTTTTGAATGTACCGTGCTACCTGTCTCACAACAAGGATTCAGAGACAGGCATGGAACAGGATGAAATTATTTTGGGCCTGAAAATGTTTACATCTCAAACCTTCCCTCTCCTTCCTCTCAAGAGGAAGAAAAGAGGAAAAGGTTCTTGGGGAGAGTTGTAGACCCAGGTGGGATTGAGGAAAAGGCTTGAAGACTGTTTCCATTTCAGAAAATAGGCTCATATCCATGAGGGGATGGCCCCACCTATCTTCTTTTGAGTCAGGATCTTCACATTCAGCCTAGACCCACGAGACTTTTTTTCTGATTAAAAAATGTAATCTTGAGCTGGTAAATCCTCTGGGGACATTTCAGATTTTAATGCCTAATGTCTCCTGACAAACACCACCCATGCAGGGGAGAAGGTTTTTTTTTCCTAGTGCACAGTATGCATCATCCTTCTGTTGCAGATCATGTAAACCATTTCATGTGTGGCTCAGTCTCTGTTTGAAAATAGCCCATCCCTCTGGTGCTCTTACTTGACGGCCACTCTAGACTCCCTCTTTCCTACCTGCTCTCTTTACAGGGATTTCTAATTGGATAAACAAGGAGTTCCTTAATCCTATTCCCATTTTAGTGATAGCCCCACAAAATGCTCCTTTCACTAGAGCAGAAAATCATCATGAAATGATTCTGCCCCTCTATTCTGCTCTGGTCAGACCTCACGTGGAGTACTGCATCCAGTTCTGGAGCTCTCAACATAGGAAAGTAGTTCCTGTTACCTGTCTGGGGTTCCCTCGCAGTCCAGAGACAGTGTCACTGTAATGCTGAGACACAATTTATATCTGGACTCATTCAGTTCAGAGCCTCAGCCCTCTCCAGCTCACTCATTATTTACTGCATTCTGCTTGCTGACTTAATAGTGTTTTGTCCTGTCCTTGAATCCTGTGTGGATAGATTCAGAAAAAAATCGATGTGCCCTGACCAGCAGGCCTTCTTCCTGCAGCGCAGGGGCATTTCCAAAGTGCCACAATTTCTAGTATTTATTTGTTTCCTTTAAGTTATTAGCATGATGGAGCTAATTGTGTTGCTTCAGGTGCATCAAATCTCACCTTTCCCACTTTTAAAACAATTGGGGAAGAAAAGAGCAGGAGTTTTAAAAACAGATCCCAAATATCAGCCTCCAAAATGAAAAATAATGATAGTATGAATAAAAGGCACATTAATCTGCGTTTACCTTGCTTATTTATAAAGTGCTATCATTGTGATAACAAAGTACTAATGCAAAATGAAGAAGCAGGAGCAGGGTAGCTGAATGAATTCTCCACTGAGGCTTAATTAGGCAGGCAGCTACGGCTTCCCCATCACTATCGCTGTAATCAGTGGGCATTGGTGAAGAGTGAGCATCAGTGTTATGAGACTTCAGGCCAGCCAGGGCCCTGTAATGGGCTGCAGCAATTCAAGGTTTGGTCTGTCAGAAGGATGTGGACCTGTTCAACGAACCATGCTGGCACACAGCCAGGTCAGGAAGGCACTTCTTTTATGTTCATGTGCAACATGTCTGTGCTGGCAAAACTTTAAAGCATGACCACCTCACTCTGCAGCCTCCTTTTCCTACCTGTGCAACACCGTCTGCCTCCTGACAACGAAACCCCTGTGTGCCCTGTGGGCTGTGTGCTCTCACCTGCTGGTGCAGCAGCTGGGTCAGTGATTGTTAAAACACTTAAATATGACATTTAACAATAAATGGACTCATCTAGTATTCACGACTCTTTTATTCAAAGCACAATATTTATAGTCACTACATTGCCTTAAATCTAGGGTGTAAAGGCTATCCCCTGACAAGGTTTACAGACTCACGGGATATAAAGAAGCAGGAGCACATTTCCAGCAGTTGAGCTGTAGAGGCTTTGCAGATCTGCTTTAGTGCCGATGTTTTGTCAGTGGGAAAGATCTGAAGAGCAGTTTCCCAGAGATCCCTCCTTGGTAGGTGGAGGAGCCCTTGGACATCAGGGCTTGGTGTCCTGCAGAGCTGCCTGCTCTGAGCTGAGGGTGGTGGCTACCCCCAGCATTTGGTGTCTCAGCACATCTCCGGGCCTCCCCCTTGGCATCTCAAGCCCTTGGGTCCAGGCTACTACTACAGAATGCATGTGCAAACTGCATGTGTGATACTGTGCTTATCCCATGAGCTGCTCTTTTGGTTACTCTCCCACCTAGATACCACCTTTCTGCCAGTTGCTTCCTCACCTTGCTACTCCAAAACTTGTCAGCCTACTCTGCATCCAAAAGCTCATCCAGGTTCATCCAGGGAGGAGAAAGCAACAGTACTGCCACAGGAAAACATAATGGAGGGACTTCTAAAGAAGCAACAGACGTATAACTGGGTCCTCTACTAAAGCAATCATCCCTGTCAAAATTCTGGCACTGTATGGAAATAGGGAATGGGTGGCTTTCGACTCATGTAGCATGCTTATGCACTCAGTTCTGGGAAACATAGGGCATCTGAGATCCAGTCCTTCCTGTATCACCAGATTTACAGGCTCCTACAAACTGGTGGCTCCTTTGCACAAACCAACCAACCAACCAACCAACCAACCAAAACCATAACCAGACAAAAAAACCCACCAGATCCCACACAACAAAAAACCAACAAAACAAAACAACAAAAACAAATAAACAAGCAAAAATACAACAACAAAAAATCTCCCTAGGATGATTGTGCTCATCTCAGGAGTGAGCAGCCAGAAAGCACAACAAGCCAAGGCATTACTCCATAACCAGCTGCATGCACAGGTCCTGCTGAGGACGTGGCAGCAGCACCAAGTTGCTAAGGGTCTCTGGGGACTGGTGGCAAGTCAGACTCCTCACTGGCCTCTCCACTAATGCCGAGGTGGGCTCAAGAGCCAAGCTGCCTCCTGTGTGGGTCTTTGCCACCCCCCCAGCTCAAGCTGCCAAGCTCCACTTTGCTGGGAGGCCAGATAGATTCACAGCAGAAGTAGGTATGTGCTTCACCTCACAATTTTTGGACTAAAATCTCCTCTCCTGCTTTTCTCACGCTTCCTGCATTGCCATGCAGGCATACTGTGGTCTCAGGCTGGGATAGCTTAGACATGAGAGCAGCCTCAGGGAGAGGATTTTTCTGTCCTCGGCTTGCAACAGAGCAGTGGCACAAACAATCAGCTGGTATAAGAATGAATTTCCCCATCTCTGGACCTTTATAAGAAATATGGGATTTTTTGTACTTGGCAGGGTCTTGCTTCAGCAAAGAGGTTTTGGCCACTGGAGTGCATAGCAGATGAAAGGAAGAGGCTGGGATCCACTCTGAACCGACCTCCGTGCTGGCATTACTGCAGTGAGCCAATCCATCTCCATTAGAGTTCACAGCCTCTTTGATCAATCTCATCTTTAAAAATACCAGTGCTCAGGAAGGCTTGGGAACTGCTTAATGTTCCTTCATTATTTTTCAAACCATTAAAAACAGAGGTATTAGCTTCTGAATACTTTTTGTCTTGTTATGAAGTAAAATGGAGAAATAGAATGCTAAAAAAGCAGATTAAAATGATTAAAAATAACAGAGCAATGAAAGTCAAACTGTTTGCTCTAAAAATGTTGATGCGTTGCATTGCTGTGGGCATTATATTCATATGAATGAGAGCAAAGGGCCCTGCTACCTGCCTCTGTGATGAACTGTGTTTGTCATTACAAGTGGCTGTGGCATTAAATCTGGAAGGATTGCCGTCTGTTTGTGCAGCATCCAGTGCTGCTGCTTTGGTGATACAATACAAGGTGATTCTTGTATAAAGTGGACTCATCTAGGGTAAATTTTGCGGCACAGGATAGATTTTTTTGGCACTTGGGTATTTTCCTTTCTAAAGAGACTTGTGACTTGCTGGTCTGGACTGGCTGTCAGGTATCAGATCTCTCCCAGGTATTCAGAAGTGCTCCAAGCCCTTTTGCACTTTCTCAAGGTTGGGCAGCACAATGTGGATGTGGCTTGTATTTTTCTTTTCTGAATTGGACAGGGCTCTGCTGATACACATAATGTGTCCATTCCAGTTCAACACTGATAGAGGCTTGACCACAGCTGCAGGAAGTCTCTGCTGGAGTCCCGCTTTTCTTTCTCTGCTGAGGCCTTTACCCTACCAGAAGATCATATGTCAGTGGTAGGGCTATAGATAACCAGTCCAAACCCTGACTTTCATCTGAGATACAAGAAAGAGTGCTCATATATCTAGCAAAGACCATCTGAAAGCTGTGACATTTCTTGTGAAATGCCTATATGGTTTTAGGGTACTTCTGGATTAATAGTTTTTACTTCCCAGTCATTATGGGTAGTCTTGGTAGATACCAAATGGACATACAGTCTGCGTACTTCTTGTACATGCCTGATGAATCCATGTCCAGTAGTTGCCAAAGGCCTTTAGACCCTGGCCTTGTCTCTATTTTGTAAAATCTTGTGCATTTCTTTGCCTGCATATTTTGGCTCAGTCCATCCTTGCATTGGGATATGAAGCAAATATGTATTAACTCTTTCCCTTTCCACACTATAGCTTCTAACCAGAAGAAACTGAGGCCATTGGGTCAAGGGCAGATCTCAGGATCTCACTGAGGGCAGCAGGCCCCGACTACACACCAAATGAGGGTCAGTCCCCCATTCCTGAGCAAAATAAAGCTTGCTTAATTTTGAAAGGAAGCCTGGGTGGAAGTTTTTTGCTGATTAAACACAAATCTGTCACCATTTACTTTCCAGGGAGCATTTGCAGGTGTGGACACTTGTTTCACAATGGAGCCCAAGGCTGGGGCAAAAATCCTTCCAGCATGTGTAAAGGTGTAGGGTTTCTTTTCACCAGGCACATTCTTGCCTTCTTTTCCATCCCCTCTGCTGCATCTCTTGCCAGGTTGGTGCTGTGCCAGTGAGAAAAGGTTGAAACTAAAAGGGAATTTGGATGCTTCATTAAAGCTTATCTGAATTCCTCTGGTTTGCAGAGTGGGGCCACAGCACCAGCCCTTGTGAGGGTTCTTAACAAATCCTGGCTATTTCTGGATGCATTTTTTCCAGTATTCCCAGATGTGAGCAGAGCTCCCTGTATGCTCCTGGCACATCTCCAGCTGGATGCTGGCACTGTCATGCTGCCTGAAGATGTAGAACTGTTGTGAGGTGGGTCAAGGGACAGAGGGACCCAGCTTGGTGGTGGATCTGGATTTATATGCCTGGGATGCCTTTACCACAACATGGGAGTTGCAAAGATGGTTATGCATGCGGACCAGGCTGCACCTAACTTGACTGAGGACCATAAAGGGCAAAGAAAGGTCGCTGCAGCCTTATACACAGCAACAGCCTGTTCATGCTCCTCTGAACCTATTGGGAATGGACCAACCTCCCCTGCAGCTTCTTGTGTGAGGATGGGCAGGGGATGCCAGGCCATAAAGCAGTGTTCTTTGCTAACAGCCTCAGTGACTCTTAGTTTTGTGAGCAGTGCCATCCCACAGGTCATGCCACAAGGGCAGTGCCACAGCCCTGTCCCCTTCTCCTGACAGCTGGTCACAGCTGAGGCTGCATGACTGTGGTTCACAGGATATTCATAGCATGGTGGGAAGGCTGCAGCATGGGGCTCAAAAAGCACATTACAGAGGCTTGGGTGGGATCAGCATGTAAAATGAGAAAAAAAAAAGAAAATTGAAAAATGGAGTCCTGGAAGATCCTGGAACAAAAACCCTCTGAATTTTGAGGGATCTGGAGGGAATGTGGAGTCCAGCCCTTGTTCAGGTCCATGGCTATATGACAACAGTTATAAATGTACTTAGGATGTGTGGTTTACAATATGAATGTTAATGCATCTCCTTTCTACAACTGGAAAGATTCCTGGCTATTGCAGAGCAGTAGGATATTAAAATGGATTGGATTATTATATATTGGACATAGCAGCAGATGGGTTGTATGGCAGGTCAGGTAAATATTCGTATCTGAAAGCGTGGCTTCTGCCTATTCATCAGTAAAAGCATATTCTTTCTGAAACAGCTTCATAGCAATACCCAGCCTTCTCTGTGGAAGCCCAGATATACAGCAGCAGCTCCCAGAAAGGCAAATCTATCTTGTTATTCCTTTAATTACCTCACCGCTTAAGGAAAAAAAAAAAAAAAAAAGACACACTTTTCTTGCAAGTAGAGATTAAGCAGAAATTCAACTCCATCTCTAACTCCATAGCTTCCAGCTCTGATTTTAAACAAATAGCTAAAGAAATCCCTAATGCCTCAATCCAGCAACCTCAGACCATGTGGAGGATCCCCATATCACTACCCTGATTTCCCAAGATGATGTGTTGCAGAAGACACTCTAAGCCTGACATTATCTGTATTGAAAGAAGAAAAAAAAATGGAAAAAAAGTAATGCAAAGACAGGACCCCAAGCCTTGTCTTACGCTCCAACTTTTACTCAGCAACATGTCCAGTCAATCTCAGTGGATGACCAACATTTTCAGTCAGTGCTGGAGCTGTGAGGGACTGCAGCCAGACCCAGGCGTGCTGGACAAGCTGGCTGAGACAAGCGTGCTCCAAGCTGGCTGAGACAATGCTGGAGCAGCCAGATCCCCCTTGAGCCTGGAGTTGGGCCTGAGCTCATCTGGCTATATGGCTCCCAGGCTGGAGGTGGCTTGCATCTAGCCAGTTTTGAGCACAGATGAAGCAACAGTGGGTCTATCTGTACCCATCCTTCTGTCTGTGCCATGAAATGCTTCATGGCCAGAAGGTTTTAACTGACAGGAGTACACCTGTTTCAGTTCTTCCCCTGTATAGTTGTGTTTTTCAGATACATATGAACACCAAAACAAAAGGGTCTTGCTCTTCAGATATCAGATCCAGAGTTGTGTTCACAAGGAACTAAAGATGCATCTCTGATTCTGTCACCACAACAGTGCAAAGACACGACCCCAGATATCTCAGGAGCTAAATATGGTGGATTAAGGTTCATAGCTGAAATATTAGAGTGAAGTTCAATTGTTTGCTGCAGAAAAAGCTTGAAACACAGCATTTCATCTTTCTGGATGGTGTCCAGCTGTTGTCCATCAGCACATCCCAGAGGGATGGAGGTCACTGTGTATCCTCACTGGCTCCTGGGTAAATAGCAGCACCCCCAAAGAGTCAGGAACAGAGCATGAGGGACATGACATCTTGGAGGGATGAACATGCACCTAGAGAGGTAGAATCCCCACACCAATGATTAGTTAATATGCTAATATTATTTAATCACTGATTTATCTTTAACCACTTTGAGGACATATTATATATATGCATTTGTGCTTCTCCCTGTGGAGAATGGTCCTTGAGTCCCCTAGGGAATGATACATTAATTCATCTTCCCCACAGAATTATTTCCTTTTGGAAGTGACAATACGAAACAGTTTGATATTAATGAATTTTTAGAAAGAATTTCTTCACATTTTTCCTGCCAAAGCTGCTTTCTAGTTTAAACTTCAACTGAACCAAATAATCTTGGCTTACTACAAGCTGCATTTCTCTGTGAATAAATAGTTTTCCAGTTCTCCCTCCTTCAGATCTTATGTCCCATGGTATGCCTGGAATATCTTTGCATAGATGCATGGCATAATTTTCTATATAGGTCTGCAGTCAGTTCATTTATAGTTTGACATACATGATTGCACAAAAATATTGCCCAAGTACAGGGACCACAAATGTTCCTTAGCATCTGCCCTGGGACTATGTAGCACTGGGATCTGGGCCACCAGCTTCTCACCATGAAGATAGAGTCTGACTCTTGGTGCGTATGATCCTTGCTGCTACGGGCAGTGCTCTCAGCGGAGGCAAAGGCCACCTCCCTTGTCCATCCCATTACAGTGTCCCCTTCCTCCTCCTGATTAGAGATGTCATTTGTACTACCCTGCCAGTCTCCTGACAGTGTGGGAAGTCTGAACACAGATGTTCCTCTTGATCCCAGCCTCACACTTGGCAGCACAGTGCACTACGCTCCCTCCCAGACATGCCACTGGGCCAAAATACACACACAGAGTTTTATTTTTAATGCAACACTTTTCAAAGCAGGCAAAGTTGTGTAATTCCTGCCCTTTCCCCTTCTTTCAATTTTTTATTTTTTTTTTTTTTTTTAAATAGCAGTGCACACTCGAGTTAGATGCAGCCCAGGCATATCGTGGTATGTAGCTATGACTCTATTTTTACACCTCCTCCTGTCTCAGCTGCTAGCTCTGTGGTTTTTGATGCCATAGGCAAACTGGAAAAAGAAACACTCGTTGTAGACCAGAGCCACACACGGCCAGCAGCAGTTCCCAACCTCCTGCCTGAGGCTAGCACAGCTGCTCTGACTGTCCGAGGCCGCTACCGTGGCTCAGCTCTGGTCATCAGGGGCTTGCTTTCCACCCAGAGCACTGCTGCCCTCCGTCTGGGTCAGTCTTTTCAGTGCTGTCTGCCCTGGCTGTCTGGCCTGGGAGCCCCCAGCGCCCTTTGCCACCCAATCTCTGACACTGGTGAGAGCCCGAGGCTCCCAGCTAGCAAGCAACCTGCCACTTGCTTTTCCCCTGAAAAAAAATCCCCTTCTTTGTGACTGCTTTGCTTTGGTAGGTATCTGCTCATCTATTCCGCGGATGCTTTCTCATTGCTGCTGCTGCTGCTGCTGCAGCGGCTGAGAGTTGGCGGGCAGGGCACCCTCTCCGTAACCCTCCCCTCTGCGCTGCGGGGAAAACTGGGCTCGCAGGGACACCAAAGAGGAGTTTCCTCGCTTCTGCCCACTCTTCCAGTCTTCTTGCGTTACCCTTGCTCTCTAGCGGGCACAGTCACTGCAGAGAGCCACAGAGGATGCAGGCACACAGGCATTCGCCTAGCCTGCCTCCAAAACCCAGAGCACTTCATCATTCCCGAGCAGCATCGACGCTCTCTCCTGACTTCTCCGACGCTCTTTCTGCACGTCTGGCTGCTCATTCACTGGGAGCTAGTGCCCCAGTGACGAGCTGCAGTTTCGAGCCGCACACAGCAGAGGCAGCCCGCCCTCGGCAGCCGGCAGCTGGCCGGACCAGGGGCACCGCAACCGTCCGCCCAGTGCACCGGGCTGCCAGCCCTGAAGGAAGTCACCCATACGGCTGCTGGGCCAACTATTGCTGTCGTTGAGCTGATGACTCGAAAGCACTAGGTTCAGGGTGGCAACAACAACGACAACAAAAACCAAAACCCAAACAAACAAACAAAAAAAGGCAACTGCAGTGTAATTAATGCTGTAACAACTTGTTTCCCCCTTGGAGAATTATACCATTAGCTGCTTCAATTGTGCATGAAATATAAATTACATTACTCAGAGGCATCATGTCTAAGCAGACACAATCCTAAGTGACACGGCTTGCCACAGTGTATCATGCTTCCTGGTCAAAATTAACAGAAGCCAGGTTGCCTGAGGCTAGCAGATAGTCATTCAGATATCAAAGTTATAACCATGGTAGTTCAACCTCCTTCCTGCCTCAGGGAATTTCCCAGGGGAAAGCAATGTATCCAGGCTCTATCATCTGATGAGAGCAACTCACAGGTTTGAAAAATGCTGGTGTACCCCTGGAAGCTTCGTGTTTCAGAACCCGGTGCTTCAACGATTGAGGGATGCTGCAGCATCACCACCTACCTCATGCTCACCTCTGATTTGTGAGGGTCTGATTTTTGTTTGCCAGCAGACAAAACCTGACCAGGATCATGGTGCTAAATGTTACAGTTATTGATAGTGAAAACCTGTCAGGAGGGCTGCTGAACTGTAAAAGGGACCCAGAGGGCAAGGATCTTCCTCTGCCACTGAATCAGGACCCTTGCTCAGGAGACAGGCAGCTTCAGTTCTTGTACTTCCCTGACTCTAAATTTGGTGTTAGCAGCAGGCTAGAAGACACATTTTATTCTCCTCTGATGCCCATCTATAATGAATGATTACAACCCCGCAGCCTCAATTAGCTGTGCTTGTGAAGAATAATTTGCTCCACTGGTGGAATAGCATCCTCTTTTTTTTTTTTTTTTTTTCCTAGTCACTTAGTATGGACTCTTAGAGCAAACAAACACTGAAAACACAGACAGAAATGAAGCTACAGTTTCTCTGTCTCCAGAAAAGTAGCTTTTGCCTTAGTTTGACTTCTTAAAGTTGAAATTATAGGCAAATCTCTTTCTTGGAGAAAAAAAGATATGGAAAAATGGACAGTCTTGACACCCATCAGATAAGATCAGCCAGTACCTGCTGACACAAGGCCAAATCCTGCAAGGTGCTGTGTGCCTTCAGCTCCCATTTAAATCAAAGGGAAATGAGGATGCTCAGCACTTTCAATGCTGAGTTTTTGGCATTTCAGCATTTTACCAGTGATATTGCCTGAGAACTGCCAACACAGAGTTGTCAGAGATAGTTGACTGTTGTCTCCCATAGTGAAGCTCTGATGCTATGGAGAAAACAGCTCAGGCTAGGTACCACCCACAAGATACACTTTCTGGGTTACAAAAAATTCTACACCATTTTGTATACAGGACCATATATGGGTGGGGTTTGACAGTAACATTATGTGCGGGGTAGTGGCTCAGTATTAGATTAAAGTGTAGGTGTTGACAGGTCTTATCCAACTCAGTTTTGGTCTTTTGGTTCCCTGTGACCTCTGCTCCTTGGTAAATCAGGAAGACTGCATTCCAGGTACCTTGCTCTATGCCAGAAAATGTGTCTGTCAGCAGAAAGAAATGATCCTGGTCCAAATTGACTTTGGACAGAAAGGTTGTTTTCTCAGTCTCATCTGGCTCAAAATCCAGGCAGCCTGGTTTTCTTTATTCCAGAGGAACTGTTAGTAAATTCATTCAGTGAGAAAAACTGGGATTATTTCAAAAGGAAGACTCTCAGCCCTTTTTCTACTTTTGATTCTTGAAGATTTCCAAGGGTGAGATGCCTGTTTTTTAATAGAAGGGAGGAAGTACATAACACAGAAGCAAAATCATCCCCAAGTACTTTGTCTCCTGAAACACAAATCCCTTCCTTGTTCAGGGAAGAGGCACCCTGCTTCTGGTGTATTCCATGTAACCAGAACATGGGGGCAGTTGTCCTGGTCATGTCTGGAATTTGTACACCAGCATATGCAGTCATAGAGAGCTGATGGCTTTAGCTGACATGAGGCAATCCTGGGGGGACAAATGGAATGCAAAGTACAATAGGGGCACGCTGTGCACACAGAGAACTGGGATATGGATGCTTCAGTAGCAACCAGAAGACCTTTCCAGGTGTTGAAATACCAGAATTATAGAATTTCTGGAGTTAGAAGGGACCTCTAGAGATTATCTAGTCCAACATCCTCACCAAAGCAGGTTTGTCTAGAACACATTACACAGGCTTGCATCCAGGCAACCACTGCATCACTTCCTTATTACCCTCACTGACTTCTGTGTAGCAGCCAGGAAAGTGGCAAAGGTTTTTGAAGAAAGGGCAAGGAGGTTGGAAGGAAAGGGAGATTTTCAGCAGTGTTGCTCTATGAGAACCAGACAACTGCTTTGTCACTTGCATCTGGAGAACTCTCACCTGCCCCCACAGCCACAGCTGATGCAAATACACCATCAATATTCACAACACAGCACTTAAAAAAAAAAAAGCTGGAGAAAATCAAACATGTTTCCTGAGAAGACCGGGGAATATACATTCCCAAGCGCTGAGCAAGATCATCCATTATACATTTCTATCTATTCCGCTGGCTGCCTGCATATCCCCACCTGCCTACACAGGACAGACAGGCTGTTTCTCTATCCAGGACAGGAGAATTGCATCCACCAAAGAGGCATCCTTACATCCATGGGCTTGCTCTCCCAAATCGTTGAGATGCCAGCACTCTTTCAGGGACAATTTTCTTGGCAAAGGAAGATCTTGACTGTCAATTGCACTTTGGCAGCAGCCAATATAGGAAGTAGTGATATAAATTCTCATTCTCATTAAATGTGTCTGCCTGACTGATGGATGCCGGTGGAATTACACAGCGGATCCAGATTTGTGGGTCTGACAGTAATAAACCAAATTTTCATATAGAATACATGTCTCAGAGGGGTGTCGGATGTGCTTTATTTCCATGAGTTATAGGCACTGTGTGACACAGGAATGGTGCCAGCCACCACCAAGGGGAACCGTCACCAAAACCTGACACACAGAGCACTGACCTCACAGACGTACGCTGCATTCTCTCTCTGAGAAATGAGGCCACCCACCACTTCTGTTCCTCCAAAAAACCTTTTACTCCAAAAAGCTGCCCTCTATAACCTAAGATGCTCCTGAGCTCTGCTGCGACAGCCTTGATGGAATCAGGCAGAGAAGGGAAAACTGGGCACAGGAGCATCTCAGTTTCTTTCCCAAACCCACCACGACCACTCCTGTCCCTGATAACCTCACTAGAGAGCCACTGTGACCAGGTGAGCAACACTGCAAAGGCCAGGCCAGGCCACTGACTCTTTTACTTTTTAAAGTGAGTTTAGGTGCTGGGTCTGGCATGTGGTGGGTCACTGCACCACTGTGGGGCAAACAGGGCACCTGGAGATTTGTTTTCTGAATTGCTACTGCAATGGCTGGGAGCATGGCTACCAGTGATGGAGTAGTGCCAGATGGAAAGTTTTACAAATTATCCCAGTGTGACTATTGCTCAATAATGTTCTCTGTCCGGCTGTTTCATGTGGGATAATAAAAAATATTTCCTTGGTTTACTTCTGCGCTTTGAACTTCTATTCTGTTCACAAGGCTCGCTTCTCATCTCAGCTTCTTCCCAGCAGCCTGTCTCCCCGCAGCCCTGCACAGCCACAGTGATGACCCTTCAAGTCTGGGGTGCAAAATGCCTCCTTTGCTGCCATGCTGAGAGGTGTTTTGAACTGTTCTCTCTTCAATCTTGCTCCCAGGCACTAGGTAACACTCAGGGAACCCCAGGCCAGCTTCTGCTCACTGACTTTCCTTGCTGTGGTATAATTTCAGTCCCTGAGCCCTTTTCTGCCAGGTTGCCAAGCCCCATCCTGGATGTGCCTCTTGCACCCACCGCCTGTGCCATGTGAGTGTTTCTGGTCCAACAGCCTATTTGCTGCTGCTGTTGTGAGCTTCTCTGCTCATTTGGATTTTTTTTTTTTTAATAAAAGAGGATGAGGTCAGCTCATCCTGAACAAATGGAAGGTGAATGGAAAGCTTAGTCATTTTGTGTTTGCTCATCACAGCCACAAATAAAAAGGTGAAAAGAGAGACTTAAAAGATTATTCTGAAACCAGGTCAGGATTTAGAGAAAGCAGGTAGCTGGTGGATGGGGTTGTAGTACCCTCCCACCTGTGCTCGATCCAGCCCAACTGTGCTTATGGATGAGACTGGGCATGTGCTTTTGCCCAGCAGCACTGGTTGGAGGTGTTGCTTTGTGATTGATGGGCAGGACGGGTCCTGAGCTTGGCTCAGGCATTTGCTCAGCTGTTCCTCTCTGTGCTGTAGGCAGCATCAGTGCCATACTCCCCACCCTGCCCTTCGTCTTGGGGTGTGCAGGAAAACCCAGGACAAAGCCATTTCACTGCTTGTGCTCAAAAAGGTTCAAGGAAGCATTAGGCATCTTCATGGCATGTGCAGAAGGGAAAAACAAATACAGTGAGAGCATGGTTAGTCAGACTCTATGGAGGTAGGGTCTTTTGATTGCTATTTGGATCTATTTTCTCTGTCAAGGGGTGTGGGCAGTTTCTGTGTTGATTCTAGTCCCATTATCATGTTTGCTTAGGCTAATATTTACCATGTGGTTCTCCACCAGCCTCAGCTTTCTCTCCAGAAGCACTTTGGGGTTTCCAGGATGACATGACTTTTGCAGGGGATGCACTAAGTGCTTATTTGCATGCTGGGGTTCCAAGTTGCCTCAATTACTGGGAATATTTTGCTGTTCCTGAAATGGTGACCTTTCTCTGTCTTGAGGCTTTACAGTTATAGATAGTGTTTTAGGATTTGTGCTTTTATTTACTATGTATTTCATCAAGAGGCCTTTCTCTAGCACAGATTTGTAATGCCTTGGAGGAGATTTCCTCGGTCTTCCCTCTCCTCTGTGTTCTTTAAAAGTAGTATTTGATAAAACTTAGCTGATTTCTGTGCGTTCCCCAGTTATCTCCCAGGCAGAATGCATGCCTTCTACTGCCTTATTCCCCATCCTCATGTCCCATATTACTCCTACAGACTTCTGCTCATCTTCAGTGTGATAGCAGATGACTGGAGAAAGAATCGAGAGGGAAAAAACTGTAAAAATCAAAACCATAAGCCCTTCCCCTGGCTTTTAGAGATCAATCAGTGGTCATTTTCCAGATAAAAATCATGTGTTGCAGCACTTTCCAGAGATGCCTATAATGCTGATCTGGAAAACCACCATGAACTAAGACTCCTTTAAAATCTTTCTATGCAATTTTAGATTTTGCATTGAAGAAAATGTTCCTACACATCAACAAAATCAGTTTCTGAATATTTCAGTGTCCAAGGAGGTTGAGATCCAGCCTTGCAGTTTTCCCCCTGCTGTTAGACAGGATGAACCAATCCAAACCCTTGCAATGGGGGACAGTCTATGTCCCATCCCTGAGAAAAATAGTGGTGCCACACAAATTGCCTCCATGAAATTTAAGCAGATTCGTGGACCCATGTGCACAGTAGTAATGAATGGGGCCTTCTCTTTTCATGCTTCCTCAGAGGCAAGGAAACAGTCACAAATTCTCACCCACACTTCACACAGTGGTCCCTCCAGCACAGGTGATTGTCTCACTAAGCTCTCGTCCATGTGGGCAGTGCTCTTTCCTTCCCACAACCCACCCTCCCTTCTCCTTTCCTGGTATGGGGTGATGACCTTTTAGTGCCACAGGGCTCAGCAATCCTCGGGTGCTTTCCTTTGTCCTTGTTAGCTCAGTCTGAAGAAATGAGATGCTATACAGTTGTTCTGGGAGCTAAATGTTCAAGATGTGATGCAGATCCAGCAGAGTGGCTAAAGGTTATGTCAATGAAGCTGAGAAAATGTAAGCTTTATCACCAATGGATATGGGAGCCTTGCCACCTGAGTTGGGTAGGTTCTAAATCACTTCCAAAAATCAGATAGGAGAGGCATCTTCTTGGGTAAAACCTTCCGATAAGAACAAGGTAAACAAACAGCTTTTTCTGCATCCATCAGAAGGGAAGGAGATGGCATGGATTTACCCTTGAGGCAGATGATATGCTGACCTAAGCCAGACAAAGTAATTTTACTAACATTTGTTCTTCCTTCCCACATTTTGCAGGACTCAGACAGCATCAAATAAAGCTGTAGGATATTAAAGGACTTGGCAAAGTTATCATAGATTGTGACATTTTTATCAGGAGCTCGAGATTCTCTGAAAACTCTGATAGCACCAACAATATCTGTTACTTGATTAAAATTACTTATAATAATTCATACCCTCCCGCAGCTTTTGCACAGAGCTAAGTGCTGAGCTGTTGTGTGGGAACTCTGCTTGGCTGACATATTTCACAGTGCTGGATGTGATAGATAAATATTATTGTTACATCAAATATTCACTTTGTTTTTGATAAGTTGGACAGAATTGTACCACGCTGCCATGAAGAAGAAGTTACAAAGTCCAAACAAGCTGGTTTCCTGCCCCTGGTAGCAACAGACTGCACGTCAGCACTTAGTTTGAGAGCACAAATTGTATGTTATTTAAACAGTCCGTATCTGGGCCAGATGGTTTTGCTTCATAGTCATTAGGCAGTGGTGCTTAAAGGCTTGCAATATTGTAACCTAAACAGGGGTCCATATAACATTTCACAGTCATTCCAGCCTCTGAGGAACGAGTGGAGTTGGTTTCTTACTACGCTTCGTACACTTAGCGGGTGAATGGAGGATTGCATCACAGAGAAGAGTGAATCAAACTGCCATTGCTTGAGCTCTCCCTAAAGAAAAGATGGCAGCCTGAACCAACCAAGTCAAGCAGAAGTCATTGCCATCTGACGCTGGCCACAAGTACTTCAGGTATTTCTGATGTGACACCATGCTTCCCTGATGGTGTTTCTCTTCAGCAAGGGCTTCCCAGTTGGGCAAATACGCCAACACCCTCTATGCCTCTTCTGCCCACTTGTGGGTGAGCAGGGGTTGATGGCACAGTTTAGAAGTGAGCTGAGGGAACATGGTGGGAGTAAGGATGTGAGGAGGTAGCTCCAAGCAGCTGAATACAATGGGAAGGATCAGGAGGGCTTTAATTTCAGGACCTAGAGGAGGGTGTGAGGAAAATGTCTTAGCTCTGAAGGCTATACAGCACCTGGTGGAAGGAGAAGAGTCACAGAGGTGTCTCAGGAGTGAAAGACACTCTCCTCTGCTTAGTGCCTTTTTTTTTGACTGAGTCCAAACCTGAGCACTTTGCAGCTCAGCCCCACCTATACAACGCTAGCTAAGCTTGTGTAAAGTTAGAAACAAAAATTCAGAGTGCTGAAATCAGATGGCTTATGCAGATGGCTAAATATAGCAGTGAGTGTCTAACTTTAGGGCACCTTGTTGAGGACCTCATGCCTCGCACGCCAACATCAGCATTCTCTCTGCTCATGGTCTCCCTCTAAGGACAGCTCAACCTGGCTTGCACAGCATACTTCAGATGTTTTGGGAACATGAGAGGCTGTGGTAAGGGGCAAGAACAGGGGGTGTAAGTTGGGTGAATTGTGCTGGTGTCCCAGGTTGACACCCTGCTCCCAGATGACCCAAACAGCTCTGAAAAGTGTGCGGTCACCCTTTCTAAGTGCCCTCAGGCAAGCTGGGCTCCTCCACAGCTGAGCTCCTAAGATACCAGGTACCCAGTGTTCCTGTGGGGTTGGGCTCAATACCCAGGTGGCCCTGGCTCCAGTTCCTGGTTCTCCTGCTTACCTGGGGGAGGCACCTCCACTCCCTGCACTCAGGAAGGGGGAATTTATGAGCCTGACCTTCTTCCTGCTGTCAGATCAGCTGATGAAAAAGTATTATCTAGGAATTGATTAGGGACTGGTCCAAATCAAAACTATAAATCTAAATGCCCTCAATCAGGAATTCCAATATAAAGTTGGACTTCATAATAGGAAAAATCTGGGTTCTCAATCTCCTCCAGAACAGTTAAACTAAACTCTTCCAAGTCTAGCTACTAAATACATTAGTAGCAGTGAGCAAAGTAGTGATCTCCGGCACTCCTGGAGTTAATCAAGAATAAATTGGCATTTTCAAATAGATTCAGCAGGTCTGGCCATAAATCTTTTGTATGTCTGTGTGATAAAAAGCAAATATAAATTAAAAAAAAAATTAACCTTGCATAGTGGATAAAGAGAATACACAATATTCTTGAGCATAAATACATCTCAAATCAAACCCTCTGTGTATACATAGAATACGTAATGGGTTTGCTTGAGACATTTACCTCAAGATAAGGCCAAACTGGCAATATTTTTATGACTGATGTAGGTCTCTGCAAGACCAGCTTTCTCCACTCTCATATATATACAGTTCTGTGGGCCCAGTAAAGAGAGTCCTCAATTCTGTGTAGGACTGCAAAGGTTATATAACAACTCTCTAATATTATAAGCTCTGGATTCAGCTGTGGAAGCAGCTGATGTAGCCTGAGAGGACAGAGCCTGTAGGCAGAAAGTAGCATATTAAATGACAAGGTTATCCTGGTTCCAAGCTGGCACCTCTACTGGCTGGGCAGCAGGCTCCAGGGTATAGTTCACTGATACCCTGCTCAGACATGCTGATCCAGTCCAAAGCACAAAGAGAAAGAAGCTGTCCTTGAACTCACAGCAGAAATCATCCATGTCACCATTTGCCTTCACAATGGGATGGTTGATTCTGAGAAGAAGAGGGCTCTCCCCCAGCCAGGGGCTGCAGGGAGCAATAGTGGAGCTGGCCTAAAGATGCAGAGATCATGCTATCATTGTGTACACATGCTCATGCACATGAGCACACACTCTTTTACTCATGCTGTTTCCTGACCTGGTATATATCATATCTTCAGGTCAAGAGTTCAAGCCACCTATTCAGAGTATTATTATTGTGTTCGAATTAGTGTAGGGTTCACTGGCTTGTGTCTATGTGTCAGGGCTCCAGTACCAAGACAAGTGCCTAACTTTACATCTGAGTGAGAAGTTGTGGTACACCATCCCCTTGTATGTCTTGCTTGAAGCAAAAAATGGGTAGCTGAGAGGGAAGAGGCAGAAATAAGATCCAGCATTTCCTCCTGTTGGGACTCTCAGAGCTCTGGGTCTGTTAGTCACACTACAGCACTCACCTGTCCACATGGGGACAGGGTTTTAAAGGATGTGTGAGTTTCATTAGGGCATCACTCACCAGGAATGCCCATGGTAAACCCTTCTTGAAACACAAGGGAAGTTGATTCCTCAATGCTGGCCTCTTGCTTTAGTTCTTCTGCTTCTTTATTGTTAGCAAAAGCCATCCCACCTCTATACTAACACCCTGTAAATGTAACTGCAATTCACAGGAAACCAGTGTGTGCCAGAAGAGCCATGCTGCACTCTGGAGACCTACTACAAGAATTATATTTATTCCCTGGTTCCAGTCACAGGCCAGAGAGCAGGTTTATGAAAGGTTAATACCTCCTTATATGGCTGCTGTCAGTTCTCACTTCTTCCAGGGGCTATGCTTTAGTCTTTCTTCCTCCACTCCCTCCTTTCCTTCCATCCAAGAAATGCAGCTCCAGAAACTTGAGAGGAAAGGAGAGAAGAAAATATGCCAATGGCTCCAGCTGATCCAGGCAGTGAAAGTGTGGCAATATCGGTGGCACTAGAAGTGCCCCAGAATACTCTCACTAAGCCATGGTTTCTCGCTCATGGTTTGACCAGGTTTTCTTCTCCATCTAGTCCCAGCAGAGGCAGCCTTCATGTGAAATTGAAGCAGACAGTCCAGCTGCAGTTTTCTCTTCTGATCCTGCAGCTTTGTGCTCTGAAGGAGCATAAACATAATTTTTTCTCCCCAAGTTCTGAGGGTGTCCACAAGGAGTGCCCTGAGCCACCTACTTGCTCAGATAGTGTGGAACCATGATATTGATTTCACACCCTATTCATTGCGACCACACTTGTGTATGTGTAGAGGTATATAGTGAGGGAATAAACACTTCTACAAACTTCCTCCCTTAACCCTTACTTTCCTCACCTGTCTCTCTCGGGTGACATTAATAGAATTTGACATTGTGGCATAACCCGTTAGTCATCCTGACAGACTAGTAATTTGGTCAAATGACAAACTTTCAATCATTTGAACAAATGGCTGTTTCACTAGGGCATTTGATCAGATGATTAAAACTAAAAGGCATTTGGCCACATGACTGAAGATGTGATCATGGCTCTGGACAGGTGCCGGAACAGATTTTTATAAAACAATCAGACTGGAGTGTAATTCTTCATGCGCCAGAGCTTCAATGTGAACAGGTCCTGCCTCTTGCTGATGTTACGAAGGAACACAGATTTCCCTGATTTCTCCCCCAGAGCGATCTCTCTTGTGTCCAGTGTGCACTTCCCAATCCCTTTGACCATGGGAGACAGCTGGGGAAGGGGTGGTCAGTGGTGAGGAGGGGTGATGAAGGTTGGAGGAAGAAGCAGTGCAGTTGACCACAGCTTGATGTCCCCAGGAGCGATTACCTGGTCAGCCCACACAGCCTCTGTTCAAAGCACCAGTTTGCTCCAGGAAAGGCCCCTGCCTTTACCAGTAGCCCTGCCTTCCCATCTTGAGTACTTGGGAGGGATATTCCTCCTGGCTTGCCTTTGTTTTTAATGGATTTGAATGTCTCTGTAAAGACATGACTTTGGTGCCAGGGAAGCAGCAGCAGAGGAGCCTGTCAGGACTGCATTTGTGAGACAAGTCAACCCAGGACAAATTTTGCCATACTACAATAGGTGCAAAGCTGACTGCCATGGTGCCTTCACCTTTGCCTTCAACTATAACTGCAATAGGGGTTCCCTATAGGAAAGGCATCACAGAAACCCAAATTAAGGGCTGGCGTCTGCATGGGGAGTGAATGTGGAAGGAGGAGCTGAAATGTGGTTCTCCCCTCTCATGTGCAATGGAAAGGCTCTGAGGAAATTAGTATTCACGGGCACCTCTGCGGTTTGATCTCTATCCTAGAGATCCTCCTGGGCAACTTATCCATTCCCAGCCTGTCCCATTTATTTATGACAGCAGGATAAACACTTTCAAGGCAGAGAGGTGACCACAATCGCTTTTCTGTGGAGCTGACAAGCTATGACTGGACAGAAAGACAATGTTTATGGTGAAGAGCTTCCTGCAGTTACAAAGAGGTCAACAGGATGCTTACCAAAAATAAGGTTCAGTTCATTGAATTAATGAAGTTCAAAAAGGGAGCACAGAATATACAAGTGAAGAGAGGAATAGAGCTTCTAAGCAACAACTACTGTGATGCATTTAGACAGCATTCCAGAATCACAGAACTTGATGTCTTTTTGTCTTTGCCAAAAGGTAAAAAAACTAAACAAAACAAAAACCAAAACAAGAAAACAAGAAAGTGGAAAGGAAGGAAGGAAGGAAGGAAGGAAGGAAGGAAGGAAGGAAGGAAGGAAGGAAGGAAGGAAGGAAGGAAGGAA
>JANHGL010007784.1:0-126496 GCA_024611195.1 Ceyx melanurus | reverse complement strand
GAAAGAAAGAAAGAAAGAAAGAAAGAAAGAAAGAAAGAAAGAAAGAAAGAAAGAAAGAAAGAAGAAAGAAGAAAGAAGAAAGAAAGAGAAAGAAGAAAGACAATAAAAAATAGACAGTCCATTTCTTAACCAGACTTGTAGCTCAACCACTGGCTTTTTTCAGGTTCTTCTCCACATTCACAAGAAATGTGACCCTTGTGTGCTGTTGATGGGGGTCAGCCTGGTTCCTTGCAGGGATGGGGAAATATGTGATTGCTGGATGAAAGTAAAAGGGAAGTGTCTCGGCCAGCAGAAACCCCAGAGGTGTTTCCAGTACCTACAGCAAAGACACATCTTCCCTCCTACGGCTTCTGGAGGTCTTCTGTTTCCAGCCTTCCCTTTTAACCCAAGAACACAAAAAATGCCCCACTGGGTCAGATAAGCAGTATGTCATGCCCAGTGCTCTATCTTAAGAGAATCAATTTAAGGAGAGCATGTGAACCTAGCTGCTCTCTGTGACCCTATTCCCTTTATCCATCCCCCAGCGCCCACACTCATAGGTGTGCTAAGGATGCTGAAGGGCACATCCCTGTCTGTTCTTTTCCTTTGATATCTGTTTACAGAGTTGTCACCCATGTCTATGTCTAATCCTTCCTATAGTTGTTTGCAACAAAAGGAAAAGACAGACTTCATCCCCGAGCCCCCTTATTTTTTATTATGTCCAGGAAGCTGTATTTCAAAGCATGCCAGCAGGGGGGACAAGATCAGCAAGTTCTCTAGGATGAGGACTGCCTTCCCCTGGTATCTACACCATACAACCTAAGAGGGATCCCAGACTTCATCAGGAGCATTCAGGAATGTGGAGACATAAAGACAGCTACATTCCTCTCTGCCTCTGCCTGTGCTTGTGTCTGTCCCTTCTGGGAAAGCCTTTTTTTTTTTTTTTTTTTTTTAACTTTCCAGTTCTTCTTCTGCATAATTTCATGATGAAGACTTTTAACTAAATGGTGGGAAATTTCTATTTGGCCAAGGGACTGTGAGATTTTTATTTGGGTAAATACATGAAACTTTCAGCTACTTGACTGGCAGAGTGTTTGAGGACAAAGAGAGCTTTACCTGCTGAAATGACTTGATAAACACCATCAGAAGGACTAAGACATATATCCTTACATAGGGGAACCTCTTTCTGTCTAGAACCTCTTTCTTTTGGCTAGTTGAGGGTATCCCTGCTCACTGCAGGGGGGCTAGACTAAATGGCCTTTGGAGGTCCCTTCCTCACTTCACTCACTTGCCCCATCAGGGCATAAGGCTGACTTAATAATTACTGACTCTGCATAGCCTGGAAGTCAGAAGATGTTATCCAAATACTGTCTTGTAAAGCAAAAGGCTGCATTTGGGTTTGAAACTTTTATTTTGGTGAAGGCACAACCAGTAGTTTGTCCTATGGTAAGGCTATTCACATAGCTGCTTGAGGCAAGTATAAATCATATGGACTGTGCATGGTACAGGAGAAATCTACTCTATGCAAAATTAATGTTGGGCTGGCCCAGCAGAAGCAGCGCACATAGCAAAGGTGAAGTGCACAGTCTTAGGGGGAAGCTGAGTGTCTGCCCAACTGGTAAATTTATGTCTTTCACCTCTAGAACTTCAATTCATATACGGTGTGAGGTAGTAAGTGAAATGAATTTATTGGTGTCAGTTCATTCCCTAATGGGTAACAGTTCATGTCACAAAATCAGCACAGATAATTTGTCATGATTGGAAGTCTCTTCTAAAGAGAGGCTCCAGCGTGCATGGGTATAGAGGAATTAGTTGCTGGCCCCTGGGAGAGATGACAGAGCTCTGTGGAGAATTCTCCATTCTCCAGCAGAGGAAACCGAGGTAATAACTAAACCTCCCTCCTGACTCCTCACCCTCTTGTGAACTGCGTCAGAGAAAGTTCCTGTGCTGCAAGTTCAACACTAATGAAAACCAGGCCTCCCTCAGATTATACCTCATTTTAGGATGGGAATGAGATGCAATGGTTATGTTAGATCAACACTAAAGTCAGTGGGAAAACAACACTAGCAGAGCAAAACAGAGGCAATGGACCATATTTGCAGCTGTGCCAAAAAAGAAACAACAGCTAATGACCCCTAAGGGTTTACTGAAGGGGAGATCCTGCTGACATCTCCCGTGGGGCTTGACACTGTTCCAGGATGCTCCATCTCCCATCTTATGCTTGGGAAGCTAACCTTTCATTCCCTTCTTCAGCCTCTCTTTCAATCCCTTGAGGCAAAGCAGTCAGGAGATGCTGACCTCAGACCCTTGAACTATGAATGTGTCTGAAATGAGAATGACTCACAACTGCCTTCAGATATATTCCCTGATATAAAATCCTCAAAATCCATTAACTAATCTGGAACAAATAGACCAGAAAGTACCTGGGAACACCATTTTGGAGCACGGCCACCTGCAAGCAACTCCTTGTTTTGGACAGTACATGATAATCACATGAAACAACATTGAACTGGAGTGGGTCTGTCATCCTGAGCAGGGTGGCACAAGAACAGTCACGTTACTTCAGGTCCTTGGAGAAGTTGAACCCACATTTCACCACCATCTCACTTGTGCCTCTTCTCAACCAATGTAGAGCTGTGTGGTTGTTATTACTTGTGTCCTGGAGTCAGGGTGGCTGAGGTACTCCTGCATGGCATGGCAGGGCAGGGTTTTATGGCACTGAGATGTTGTTGTCCAATGGACTGTTTGATTCTCACCTGCCATCATGTGAGCGCATTTTTAAGGCCAAGTCATTTTAGTGGTAGGCTTTAAAAAAAAAAAAAAAAGTTAGGTCTGATTTTCTGAAAGGTTGGAGGCTACTGGGAAAGAAATAGGAAAATACGTATTTGACCCACTGCCATCTTGCATCTGTGCTTCCAGTCTTCTCTTGTGCTTGACTCAAGGAGGATCACAGGACCCCCAGAAAACTTGTAAGATATCCTATCTACTCTTGCAAAAAAGTTATTGCTTAAGGGAAGACTAGAAACTGTTATTCCTCTGCCCTAGGAAATTCTGAATTAAAAAAAACCCCAAGGAAACAAGGAAGCAAAAAAAAAACCAACACAAAAAACCCAGGCCAAGGAAACAAGAGACAATAAAAATTTATTCCAAAAGTGAAGGAAAATCTGTAAAAATAGGAATCTGTGTGTCTCCTGCAGGGCTGAAGTCAGAAGCACCTGAGACTTCAGAGATTAGACTGGCCATCCACTTGCTCTCTCCAGTGCACTCAATGGCCGGCCAGGAGGACAAACATGTGGGAAGCACAGCAGCTGGAAAGCCCTAGGAAGCCTCACTGACAGGGAGCCAGAAGATGCGAGCTTGGCAGCCTCCATCCCCTGCCTGACATCTCCATACTGCCCTTCCAGGTGGGCTGCCAGCAATGGAGGTAGGAAAGCTTTCAAAATTTGCTTGGTAGGGAAGATGTCATCCTGCATCTGCCTGGTTTCCAGGAGGATGTAATCAAAATCACCATGTTTCTTTTGTGTTTCAGTGCTGGTGTATTAGATTTTGCTATGCCAGACAAGCATGCCAGAAAATTTACAACCAGCTGTACTGTGAACACTGAGTGCTTTAACCTATCTTTCCAATGACCAGCCAGAGAAACCTGGGGAGCAAACTCACCCACCTTGATAATCATGTTCCTACAGCATTCAGCACTGACTTGTTCAGATGTGGGCAGCACAAAGCTGGGGCACATGGGAAACTGGTAACAGTTCCAGAAGAGCAGAGTAGGGTTATTTTTTTGACTTAATGACCTTGAAGGTCTTTTCCAACCTATATGATTCTATGACTCCTGGACAAAATGTGCGGAGGAGGGACATGACCAGTCAGCCTTTAGTTTATGCCTGTTCTTCTAGATAGGCCATGGGCTTGACTGTTGACCTGAGCTCATTTCCAAGCCCTCCCCTATCAATCAGATATGCACACATACTGTTCCAGTAATGAATCAAACTGGCTTGTTCTTGGCCTCAATCAATCAAGCCTGTGTACCACACAAACTTTAATCTGTGTTGAAAATAGCAGGTAAAAATAGCCCTAAGCACAGCCTATGGAGAGTAACTTCGTGTTGCAGCTGTTCTTCAGGGGGCAGAAATGTTCTGATGTGCACAGGTGTGTCAGAGATGTTGGACAACAATTAAGCTTGACAGTGAAAAAGATCCAAACTCAAATATTTTCTATTAAAAATCTTTATAGGCATAGAAAATTCAGAAGGAATTAAAAGCTCAAACTCTGGAAAATTTGAATAAATTACCAAAAAGCTGTAATTTCTGTACTCTGATTTTAAACCTGTTTGTGAAAAAAAAATACCCTGTCAGAGTTAACTGAGGCACCTTTGCCCCAGCCAGTAGCCAGGAATGGGCTGCACTGCAAACCTGTGTAACTAGAAGTTTCTGCTAAGGTTTAATAAAGATTTGGGGAGAAAGAGTCAGAGCAGAGTTGTTCACTGGCCCTGGAACATTTCAGGATGATGAGCCATCATGTAACCTGACAAATACTGATCTACAAGATACTGCAGAAAATCCCTATTAGGCACTACCTGCTTATCAAGCAACTCAACAAGATCTCCTTGAATCATTCTATGGAAAGTTACCAAAAATGTACCTTTGTGAACATCACTTTTCTCTCCCAGTTCTGCTGGGCTGACAGTTCAGGATTTAGAAAAAAAAACCCAACCAAACAAAACAAGCTGCACCAGATGCATGCTTCAGACCCAACCAAACCCATGTTTATCAGCTCCTTCCAGATGCTCCTGCAGCTGTATCACCTCAATATCACCACAATTTGATGAGGCACCAAAGCAAATTAAGAGCTTCAATTCTGTAGGCCTTGCTGATGCTCTGTGCTGTGTGCACTCCAGCTCACTTCTCAGCTTATTTTTTACACACTAGTGTCCTCAATTACTTTTCCAAATGAAAGGGAGTCATGCTACTTTAATTAAACATTAAATTGAAGGGAAAAAAAAAAAAAAAGAAAGAAAGAAAGAGGGAGGGAGCTGATGTTTGCCAACAAGGAAAGGATAACGGTGAGAGATTGCTGCTTCTAAATGAAACCTCACAATGCTGCTTTCTTCAGCGAGAGGCACCCTGCACTGGGGCTCATGTATCAAAGTACAGCTCAGTTCCTATTCAATTAATGTGTCTGTTTCAATGGGATGGCTTTGTAAAGCATTGTTGGAAATGGTTTCTAATTTTCCCTTCAGTTTTTGGCTGGCTTAATTAAGCTTACATTCACCCAACCCTTCTGTCTCTCCAAAGGCAGACCGGTTATTGAACTAAGGGATTTTTTTTTTTTTTTTAAATAATTTTTATGTTTCCCTGGTCACCTTCAGGGAATTAGCAGATCCTGATATTTGTTAATTTAATTTTTTTTAAGGTTGATACAATACTAAGGTGTTCTGTTCCCTCCCCTTCAAAAAGCTGGTAGAAAAGTGTATCGTCTTTCCCTTTCCGTGGGAGCCTGAAAACTTAATCAGCTTCAACTCTCCAGGATGGAGCTTCTCTAAATAAAGATGTCATGCAAGCCAGTGTCTCCACAGCATAAAGAGGCACTTCTTGCCCCTCACACAGGGGTAAGATTACCCACGAGAACAAAATCACTCACTGGACAATTAGTAAAGTCTTTCTTCAGTTGACTGGTCATAAAAGACTTGGTGGTCTTACTAGGGATCTTTCTCTCTCAAATTCAGTGAAAATCTGCTAAAGGGTTCATAAATTACGGGAAGGTCAAAAGAACAAACACATGATTGTAGAAACCTCCTCTCATTTGGAAAGCAGGCTAAAAATGAGGTTGAAGCCTGGGTTATGTGTTTGTCTGAGTCAAGATTCATGACACCACCCCATGTTATTTACCTGTGGGCCTGATTGTATGAAACACAGCACCCATACCTCATGTGATGTTGTCACCACTGGCAGTGAGTACCTTTGAAATTTAAGCTCTGCTGACTTGTTCAAGGATGAGAACTCTCAAAAGGAGGCTTACACACAGAGAACATCCTGTGGCGTATGACCATTGCACTCACCCAGCCGTTCTCGTCACTAATAAAGCAGGAGTGAGGGCGGGTAAACTGGGCAGCTCCAGCAGGAGTGACTCATGGTGGAAAGAATAACAAGCCTGAAACTGGAAAACTGAGAGTAAGTCTTATGAGCAGGTTTGCCTACCTCGTTCTCTTTTCCAAATGTTCTGAAAAAGCAGCAGGACATGAAGTGTTACTTGGGATACAGCTGACTAAAAAATTCAAGGAGAAACCATTCTTGTCTGCCCACAAAAGACCATATAAGCTTGCCCCCATCTAGGGCACGAAACTGGTCCCATTTAGACCTGACGCATTGTTGTCACATGCTCAGTAGTGGAAAAGAAATAGAAGTGCATCAACCAGCTGGAATTCCCACCCACAGTAGGAAGGATAGCTACTCATAGCAGGGAGCTAAGCATGGTTTCTGCTCTGCATCGTGACTGTGCTATGGATTAGATGCAGATTAACCCAGCAACCTGACATCAATTCTCATCCATACCTAAGAATATAAGCAAAGGGAAGCTGATGATTAGGGAGAAGAACAGGTGAAGCTCAGCTCAAAATTTCAGTGTCATTTTAAAACCCATGACAATCAAACCCAGAGTAAGTCTGGTTTTTTTCCTTCCCATAAGCCTATGCTGAGCCCTCAAGTGCTGGATCATTCTGCTGAGGGTTCAGATGAGAGCGATAGAGAGGTCCAGCCTAGACCAAGGCTCCCAGCATGGGGTCTCTTAGGCTCTGTGCTTGGTTCTGTCACCAGCCAGACAAGCCACACCACTTCTTCTTACCATACTTCATTTCAGCCATTTCTGAAGCAAAGATACTAAAACATCTTCACTACACAGAAATCTCAGCATTGTGAGTGTTTGCTCTGAGTTCTTGGGGAGTTACAAATGCTAGGTGCAGCAGAGTTGCAAAGTGAATTAGGAACAAGCATCAACCAAACTCTCTGGCACAACCACTCCTCAGGTTTATGTAAGAAGAGAAGGAGACGGATTTAAGACAGATTTGGTTTGATCCAGATAGGAATACACTTCATTTCTAGGACTGCTTCTAATAAAATAAAGACAATTCTCTCTGGCTTATCACTAATCACTGTAGCTGTGATACAGAATCATTCATGCCTTTATTCTGTACTCCTTTTTTAATTTAGGAAAAGTGAGTTTATTCAAATAACTCTTAGAATGGAAACCTGAGATATTTGTTGTTGTGGTTTTGGGTATCTAAGACAATTTTGTCTTAAGAGTTTACTCTTTGCACGTACCTTACCCATACCTGAGGAACACCAAAGGCTTCAGGCAAAGGTGTGGAGAAGCAAACTTTCCATGCCTGGGGTAAAGCAAAGGGGCTGTCTAGCCCACTGTTTTCCATATGAATGCATTTTATCTGGGTACTGCTGTTATTACTATTATTATTATTATCAGCAGCATGTTCAGATAAGCCTTCAAGCAGGCAGGAGTGTGGAAGCCTGGGTGCACCAGAGCTCTGTGTCACAGTGTCTCTGGAAGGGCAGAAGCCAGGTTGTGCCTAAAGCAACCTATGTGCTTTTTTTTCACCTTTCTTTTAGGATAGCTGCAGAATATGGTGCAATAAAATATACATTGTGATGCATTTTCTCACTTGCTCTAAGACACTGTTAATTATCAAGTAGTTCCGTGGATGTTGGCACAGAGAGGAGCAAAACGTGCACATTTGTGTTTCAGGTCTGGCCAACTTTGGGTCTTGAGAGGTGAGGAGCATTTGTCCTCTTGGTTCAGAAAGGTGTTCTCTCTGGTTTGAGGTCTCCAACATCTACCAGTGGCTCAGCTCATTCAGCAGCATGGCATCCTGGCCCATGTCAGGTCTCTTCTCCTCACAGATGTCTTTTTTTTCACAGACATTGTAAAAGCTGAATTGTCTAAGCAGCCTCCACTGTGCTTCTGCATTTTGTTAGCTTTGGCCAGAGGGTTTCAAAAGTTATTGCAAGGAGAATCACACACACATGGCATTGCTCACATAAGCCTTTAAAAATCCTTCTCCTGCTATGCTGATTACCATGGATAGTCCCTTTAGCTGAAAAAATGAGTCATAATTGTAGAAAACAGTGCAGAATTTGAACCTAAGCCATTAATGCTAATGTAATATATGGTGAGAAAATACTATTAACATTTGGATGGATGAGTTACAATACTCTGATTACCACACATTTGCATTCTGTAGTTTCTGTGTGATTACAACCTCATCTTTGAAGTTGTGTTACCACACACATGCACATGGTGTCTGCATATTTAGAGCCAGAGCCAGTCTGCTACTATTAATAATATTGATTGCACAATGATTCCTGCAGCGCCCAACCAAGACCTCAGAGAGGGAGGACAGATGATCCTAAGAGGGTGAATTGTCATCCATTTTTCAGGCTGAGCTTCTGGAGCTTTATGGAGGAGTCACCTCGCTGAATTGTGGCTGTTTAATGGTTCTTTAAAGGCCCAAGTCCAAGCTAGTTGTCCAGGCTTCCCGTGCGTTCAGTGAGAGAGAAAAGCACCTCTAGAGGGCAATTCATTCCACATATTGCGGCTATCTTTGGCACGGGGAAGCTCAGGCACCTACCTTGCTTCAGGTGCCTGGAACTTGCTGAATTCAAGCCTCCCCAAGGTGACTCTCCCGGCTGCAGGTGCTCAGACTGCACAGAGAATGCTGCATCGCCATCCAGTCAGTCAGCAAAACGGTTTCTGCTGACTCACTAGTGTTTTCCTCTACGTTTTTCCCTATGAAAAGTTTTCTTGCACCTTTGCTGATCAGTCTAAGGATCAGAAGCATTGCCTTGGCCTCTCTTGGTGCTGATGTGCTGCTGCATGCGTTCACCAAGACACAGGCTGAGAAGCAGAAGTGTCAGAAAGCAGCAAGATGGACATAACTGCCAAAATAACCGTGATACTTCTGATGCTTTTTGCGTGACAAAATGTGTAGGTATGAAGGGCAGTGATGAGGCCAGAGATTATGTCCAAATGTGGAAGATTTGGCAATCTCTATATTATTGGTAGGACCGTAGTCTAGGTATTATAAGAAAACAGTAAGTTATGAAGCCATTGAATAGCTTGAGGACTCCCTAGAACAAAACTTTAATGGAAAGTACCCATTTCCTACATTCTGCATGTGTCTAACAAGCTTTCTTTCTGTTATTTCAAAAAGAGCCAGCCTGGAGGGTCAGGTTCTGCTCCCTCTTCAATTGAGAACAATTTCTCCAAGACGTAGTTGCCATCACCCTGGTGCAAGTGGAAAGAGTGGCTGACCAAGAACCCCTCAGGCTATATCCCTTCCTGGAGGATGGGCACAGGGCTATCTCTAATTGCTATACTGGGTCTGTAAGGTGGAGCCCTGTTCACCTTTAGTTTCAGAGAGAAATACAAACATACATATATTAGCCAACAAAGCCTATAAATCCAGATTGAGCATTTTGCATCCACTTTGTGCTGACACCTCAAAAGTCTTGTAGTCCTGGTGAAGGGAGAACAGCTGTTGGATCATCCTGTGTATCCTTCTCTGGACCTTGTGAAGGATGCTGGAAGATATCTTGACAGACTCAAAGCCAGAGTATACTCTCGCTTTGCAGAGAAGGACACTTTCTCTTGGTGCAGAGCAAAGTGTATGGGCACCAAACCTCACCCAGGGAAAGATGAAGGCAACATCACAGTGCTGGTCTGGCCCAGCCTTGGAACTGGACAGGAGAAAATGCTGGCTGCTCGTTAGTGTAGGGAAGTGTGTGTGTGTGTGTGTGTGTGAGGGGAGAAGGGAGATGCTGATTTTGTAACCAGCATCTATATTGCAGCTTTAAATTAATGGTGAGTTGTCTTAATCCTGGGATAGGTGTTCTTTCTTCTTCTTGTCCCCGTAGCAGAATAAATGAATGAAATAAAAAGTGAATACGAACTTGAGCCTTCACATAATGAATATTGTGGATAGAGCCTCCTATAAATTACATTCCAGACTCCCGATGGGTAATGTCTCTTATATATTACTGGGATACTTAGATGTTTTTTCAAAGGCTCTCTTACAGCAAACCCCTGAAAAGTTAACACTGCTCCTTCAGGTTAGAGTGAGTCCGATGGAGGAGGAAGATCAGCAGGGTCATTAGGAAACATCATTAGAGGCTTAAGAGCTAATGATCCAAAGCACACTAACATTAACGTGACTCTTTTCTTTGGACTTCAGGCACCTGCATACATGAGTCCCTACTCGTGATATTTAACATGTCTGGTTTGCTTGGATGATTATCTTTCATGGAATGGAAAAAGGTTTTCTCTTCTCCATAGAGCAAAATCAAGCAAATAAACCCTTTGTGCTGGACAAATCAATCCCTAGCATTGGAGACAAGTTTTCCTAGAATTAAATCCATCATTAAATGTGATGCTTGCATTTTATTTTTTCTTTATATGTTTGTAAAGGCAGCAACTAGTTCTATTGAAAATGCTCAGGTTTTAACTGAAATTAAAATTCAGAAATTAACAGTCTCTAAAAACCTTCCTACTTGGCTGTTGCAGCTGTTTGGGAACAAAACTGTTCCTATTCACTACAGTCAATCCACAGGGACAAAACTAAGCCTTGAGTGCAACAGATGCAACTGATGATCTACTCTAGAAGCCAGTGCACACTGAGTAGCCATCCCTGGGTTTAGACAGAAGGGGGATGGTTTCAGGGATATAGTACTAAGGCAACTGTTTGGGCACCTGGTGATCTCAGTAGGAGTATGCTCACTACACTTAAGCATCATGTTACCCGTGAAACCCACTTACTGGGTGGGTGGGATGTCAGGGAGTTGGAAATGTCTGCTGAGACGTTTTCTCCCCCTGTGAGTCCTTGTTCCTGCAGTGTAAGCACACTGTTTCCTCCTTCTTCTGCCTCCTGGCAAGGATTAAGTGCCCTCTCCCTTTCCAAAAATCTTTCCCATGTTAGCAGCTAGTGGTGGTGGCTGACACTGACCACAGACACTGATGCTCCAGAGGTCTCTGTGCCAACGCTTACTGCCATAGAATTAAACCTTGCTTGCTTTCCTGGACAGGGGAAGGAAAAGCCAAGGCCAAGGGCAATAAACTATGCTTTTACTTCCATTTCAATAAAGCCATCAAAAAATATTGTCGAGGCCTAGCTAGAAAATCAAAATGTTCTCCTTGGGGAACACTGTTTTACCCCTCAGTGGGGAGGGGTTTCAGGCAACAGGAGGACTCTTGCTGAATGGGGCTGTACAGGAATTTCTGTGAGGGGCTCTGTGTCCCTCTGTGCCTTGCGTATCTCTCCGTGATTTACCCTCTGATTGAAGAAACAGTTCCTGTGCGTGCATTTTGGCCTGATAATGGCTGTGTAACAGTCCAGGATCCCATTTATTTACATTACTCCCTGACAGTTTAAAAATTAATTAATGGCTCAGCAATAAATTCTTAGCAGACTTCCCTGAAGAGCTGATAAACAGGGATATCAGCTAATGAACTATCACAGAAATACTCTGAAAAGAGGGTCTGCTCTCTTCTTCCACCCTATTCCTATGACTGAATGGAAAGGTGCTTAGGTTTTATGTTTCATTTTTTATTTCTGTTTTTCTGCAGAATGTGGGAGTAATAGAGACGACCTCCTCATCTGCCACACGCAGTCCATATGGCAGCCATATGATCCCCTCCTCTCTGTTCTGGCAACCTCTAAACTGGAAGGGCAGCCCTGCCTGAGACCCAGCATGAGCACCGAGTCACTTCCAATTCCCATCCTGTTCTCCCTCCTTCCTAAGCAACCTACTTAACAGCAACGATTTACATACAGTGGTTTTACAGTGTGGACTATGATGCCCCAGGGACTGATTTGAGACTCACAAACACATTTCAGAGTCTTTGCACTGAGGAGGCAGCGGGGCAGATTCAATATTCTGCTATGCTTGTCTAAATCCAGAGCTGCTTTCGGAAACAATACCCTCCAGATTTACCTTGGTACAGGAGAGCAAAGTAAAGGTTACCTGCCTGGACACTGTACATTGGTGAAAAATATCCTGCATACAAAATTCACAGTACTTTTTAGCTGAAGATATATGACAAACAACAAACTCATCTTTTAGTGCTAAGTTCCCTTTCCCTTCCTTCTCAAAAATGCAAGATATTTAGAAAGATTTGAAAGCTGAAGTAAATTTCGTCCTTGTCATTTCTATGATGAAGTTACGCCAAAAGGTTTTTTCCAAATAATTCTATGTTGTGGATTGCATTGATGAATGACCCCCATGTAAACCATATTACTTTTAAAATTTACTAGGTGTAAAGAGGAAAACCAGCTCAGAAATCACTGACAACAGAAAATGAAGAACTTAACTGAAGGAGAAAAGTATTACTAAAGTTCTGGAACACTTTTTAGTCTTAGCTACACAGAGATAGTAAAAGTGGGTACTGGGGAAGAGAAGATCA
The DNA here is from genome assembly GCA_024611195.1 of Ceyx melanurus. Taxonomy (NCBI): domain Eukaryota; kingdom Metazoa; phylum Chordata; class Aves; order Coraciiformes; family Alcedinidae; genus Ceyx; species Ceyx melanurus. The sequence goes on along the minus strand of JANHGL010007784.1, from coordinate 114,052 downwards.
TTCCTATTAGACCTTTACAGAAGTACTTTGCCAGGGAAGACCTTAAGCACCATGACATTTGAGTCTGAGACAGCTGAGAGAGGAAGAATAAGGAATAGAATTTCTCAGCGTCTGTCACTTTCTAGCAGGCAATTAATTTTATTTAAACCCTGACAATTAATTTTATTTAAACTATTCTTTTCACCATATAGGAATAGGAAACAGAGTCTTAAAATTAATAAGAAATGAAAATTTAAAAATCTAAATAATCAGGATGAACACATTAGTTTTTATGCATACAATTGGTTCAATTCCAGTCACAAAAATAAAATGAAAGTGAGAGGAAATCCAGATGCAGATTGTTTTGTGTAAAATCCAGCTATTTCCCTTAGGACCACCATCCAGCTGTATGGTGCCATAGGCTAAAACAACATGAGGAGTCATCCATTTTCATGTCACAGGCTTGTTTTCCATCAAGAGGATAAGAGCCCACAGAGAAAGTCAAGAGATACTATTCCTCCCCCACCTACACATTCCCATTAGTCCTTGTGTAAGCAAATGCTGGGCACGTTGCCACCCCATGTGAGGCACTGCCAGCTGTGCCAGTTAACAGACTGACAACAAACCTGCAGGCTGCTGGTGCTGCAGCTACCGCCTTCCACGCCATCAGGTACTTCCATGGTGCATCACATTGACCATCCTCATAGTCAGGCTTAGGATGTGTGTGTTACATGAGTGGACAGTGAGTTGAATTGAGAACTGTCTGAGTGACAGAGCTCAGGGGGTTGTGATCAGCAGTGCAGGGTCTAGCTGGAGACCTGTCATAAGCAGTGTTCCTCAGGGGTCAGTACTGGGTGTAGTCTTGTTCAACATGTTCACCTGGATTAAATGAAGACATAGAGTGCACTTCATTTCCATCAACCCCTAACCTGTACTAGTACACGGTGCTATTCTTCCCCAGGTACAGGACACTACACTTACCCTTGTTTAATATCATTAGGTTCCCCTGTGCCCAACTCTCCAGCCTGTCCAGGTCTGTCTGAATCACAGCAGAGCCTTCTGCTGTGTCAGCCACTCCTCCCAGTTTGATGTCATCAGCAAACTTGCTGAGGGTGTTCTCTCTTCCCTCATCCAGGTCATTGATGAACATATTGAATAATACTGGACCCAACACTGACCCTTGGGGGATGCCACTAGTCACAGGCCTCTAGCCAGACTCTGCTCCACTGACCACCACTGACCACAAAAAAGTCAAGTGGGGTTCTTCTCTCTGTCAACTCTGACCTAGTGAGGCACAGAGAAGGGTACCATGTCCACATGCAGAGTGGGAGGTCTGCAGAGGTTATTGCCCCAGGTTGTATCACAGGCAGGGAGCTGAGGCTGAAGATACTCCTGTTAAATTGCAGAGAATTCCTGGTGGTGGCTGAATAATTTTCTGGTTAGAGAGGTTGTGAGGAAGGGAAGGAGAGAGATATTTCTTTTCAGAGAAAAAAGCAGACCTGTCTAGTATTACTAATGTTCCCTGTTGCTCTAGGAAGTTCAACTCCAACTAGGTGAAGTTGCTGGAGGCCTTGTAGATAAAAACAATCTTTTGGGCTTCCTCCTCAACCCCCTTCTTCTTGGAACAGGAAAATCAATTATCTGGGTCAATCTTGAATTTAAGAGGGTCATCATCAGGAATTCGTCTTATTATGAACCATGAGTTTTCTGTTCTACTCCCCCTCATCCCCACCCCATTTTCCTGGGAATGGGACTGTCCTGTGAAGTTCTCATGGATCTGAGAGAACTCCTCACCAGCACTGCACAGCTTTACTTTTGCTGAGCACTGCAGTCTTGAGAGGACAAAGAGGTTGAATGCTGAGGTCTCTTAAGCTCCATTTCCTTTCCTCCAAGAGATTTCAGACTATCTTTGGGGGCTTTCTGCTAGCTACATCCCTTCTGTGGCAAAACTGGGAGGGGATGATCTGGCTTCGTGCACTTTTTAAAAAGCTTGAGAAGTAAGAGCATTAGCTTCTCCACGCTGGCTAAAAAAAGGCTTGCTAAACCCGTTGAAACCAATTGAGGAGCAGAGCAGAGTTAATCCTGGAAAATGCTCATGATAGCTCAGTGACGCACGGCCATGCAAAGGCAGAACAGTGTTGCTAGTGATCTACTCAAAAAGGGCTAGGAGAAGTTGCAGTTAAATTTTTGGATGGTGGTGAGCCCTCAAGAGCTGCTGCTATAAAACTTCTCATGCTGCATCTTTAACATTTTGCTCTTCTGTTGGGAATTTTGGACATAATTTCCTTCAGCCGTCTGCCTTCTCAATTCAGGCTCATGGAAGGCAAGCATGAACTACAGACACAAATGCTTTTCTCCTTTGTAAGGGTTATGAGTTCCAGTCTCTGCTTGGAAAAACAGAGGCGGGGCTGAAACACCTCTCCTATGAGGACAGGCTGAAGGAACTGGGGTTGTTCAGCCTGGAGAAGAGAAGGCTCCAGGGAGATCTTATAGCCACCTTCCAGGGATTGAAGGGGTTCCAGGAAGGTTGGAGAGGGGCTGTTTAGAAGGGCCTCTAGTGAAAGGACGAGGGGTAATGGGTTTAAATTAGAGAATAGTAGATTTAGACTGGATATTAAGAAGAATTTCTTTACCTTGAGGGTGGTAGAGCAGTGGAACAGGCTCCCCAGGGAGGTGGTTGAGGTTCCATCCCTGGAGATATTCCAGGTGAGGTTGGCCAAGGCTCTGAGCAGCCTGGTCTAGTTGAAGGTGTCCCTTCTCACTGCGGGGGGGCTGCACCAGATGACCTCTGGAGGCCCCTCCCAGCCCTAAACATTCTATGATTCTATGATTTTATACTGAATTATCACTATTCATTATTGTGCAGTGGTACTAATAGCACCTGCATATATAAAATGAGCTTAAGCCCCCTCTGACCAAGACACCATACTTCCCAGGAATAAAAGGTCATCTCCATTTTCAACCTTATAGTTTAAGCATCAGAAAGCATATTTAAACTTGCAGTGTCATTCTAATTGGATCAAACATATTTGGGAGAAACATCTACTCTTCATTTAAGGTGTGAGAAGCTACAAGCTCTTTTATTAAGTTAGCTTGCTGAAGCAATAGCAACCTCCATCCAAAACACTCACGTCAAGGCCCAGATGAAAATGTTGAAACTTCTAAGGAATCTGAATTGCATGGAAGAATGAGGTTTGCTAGGTGTAGTTTTAAGAGAGGTCTCTGTGTCTGCATGTACACAAATACACATACAAAGAAAAAAAAAAAAAAGGAAAAAACCCCAAATGCAGGAAGAAAAAGAAAGAAGCAGAAAGAATTGACCATAGCAGGATCCTGAGAAATATCTGAGAGAATGGATGTATAAAGTCTGCAAAAGGCTTGGAAACTTGGTAAAGAAGGCTACTGACTGTTCTGTGACTCCCTTGGGAACAAGGTATTTTGGGTAGTCCCTCTAAATTAAAGAGACTTCATCCAGGAATCAACTATCATTAGTTCTTTTGACAGAATCACCTCTAAGTTTTTCTAGTGGCTTGAATTTAAAAGAAATTACAGATTTTATAACAGAAATCTATCACTTTTGCTCGTTTTTAACACACCTAAGTTCCAACAGTGAGTCCTCTATGGGCAAACAAAAGTACCTGCAATGGAAATTATCTTCTAAAAATTACACTGTTTCAATAACAAACTGAAATCTTACATGTGACACGATGCATCCTATCAAAACTGTGCTATACTATGAATTTCAAATTCCAACTAACTTGTCACACCTCTATTTCATTTTTGTTTATTTCAATTAGTTTCTGTTGCTTTGCTGTAGAGGGATGACAGCCAGTTAAAGCACACAAGAATCAAGTAAACATTATCCTCCTTATACAAACATCACTGAAATCCTCTGATGCTGTTTGTTCATTGACATGATTTCATAGGGGCCACTCCCTCAAGTCATTGTGTAATTTTCAAATTTGCCCTGGAACCAAATTATTCAATTAAGCTCCAGCCCCATGAATTTCTACAAAAGCATAATTTCCAAACTCCAAAGTGGTAAGACACAAAGTGTCCTCTTCAGTGCATCAGCTACCCATCCCAGCTCTCTGTAGGTAATCAGAAGGAGGACACTGTAGCTTAGCTAGTGGAACTCTTAAGGATCTCAGTTACCCTACTGAAAAACTAAAGGTCAAGTATTGTTTCATATGTCACTTTGCCACAAATATGATACCCTAAGTAATCACAAGCTAGCATTAACTCCCCAACAAGATGATGCCTATAAAAGAGATGTAGCTCTGGCAGGTATCTTGGAAAAGACCCCTCTTTTGCTGCTGTTTTCCCTTCATAGTATGGGCACAAGAGCAGAGAAGGGTTGTGCTGACTCTCTCCACCTGTAGCATCATGAACAGCACAGACTCTGTGTAACATGGGCCCAGGGAAAGTAATTTGGCTAAGCATGGGATTATCTTCCCAGCTGGCCAGACAGTTTCTTTTGGCTCATTTCCAGGGAAAATCACACATAGAAAAGGAAATGGCAAAATCTAGCGCCAAAATTAGTATCTGATCAATGGCTCTACTTGCTAGTAAGGTAAGGTATAAACACAATGTCCTCCATTCTTCTCTTTCTTTCTTTACTGTAAATCAAAACCAACTTTCCTGAAACAATTGAGTGTATGCTGAAAAAACCCCATTCTATCGGAGTCAGAAATCACACCTACTCTTTCTCTAAACTAACAGACATGTGCCTCACTTCTGCCTCCATGGCAATGAGTTGATTTGATAGACATCTTCTAACCTGTGACACTTTTCCTTCATGTTCTTCACATAGTGAGATTTCTCCTTCCTCTTCTCCATGCTGTGCTGCTCTCTAATATGATGACAAGCCAAAGTGTGGAACTGAGTGAGAAAAAATCCTGAGGCTGTTTTCATTAACATAGATTCAGAATAGCCTTGTTTCTTGGAAGGTTTGAGAGAAAAAAAAAAAAGAAAAAAAGAAATGATAGCAGAGAAACCTCAGTAGTGCTTATTCTCTTGTTTTAAATCGTATGCGATCCATCTATCAAGACCAGCTAAGCTGACAACATCAGGTGGCCACACGGATCATCTCTTTTTGCTGTTGTCACCGAATTAAAGGTCTCATTTTCCTGAGGGAGACATGGAGGAAGTTCCCCAAGAAGGTACAGAAATTTTCCTCTTTTTCCAAAAGGAGGAAATATTACTGAGCAGCATTTTCAGGGCTGACACTGCTCTGCACACAAGTGTTTTTCTTTTCCCACCCGTGCTGCATGATACCTCTCATGACTTGAAAGCTCGGATACAGTGAGGAGATCACCTACCACAGCTGGCTTGTACTTGGCACTTGGCTTGCTACTAGCAAGATCCTACTAGTGTAGGCAGACAGATGCTTTTGTTAATTATTCTTACTTGTTCCCTTGGAAAAACTGCAGCATGCCTATTGGACTCCCAGGCTAGCCAAAACATACAAGTCTAGGAACCTGACCAGCACATTTAAAATGAGTAAATTCACTTCAGAATCTGCTTACTAATTAGAAGCTACTTTCTAGTGGTAATAACTAGAAAGTTAGTTCCTACTAAATTAATATATTAGTTCCTACTAGAAATAGGACTGGTAGCAGCATTCTTGGTCTATCAGCTCTTATCCAGGCACCAAAATAACAAGAAAATATTAATAAACACTCTTTGCAAATTGCCAATGAGTCCTTTCAAACATGACCCTGATTTAATCACCTAAAAAGGAGGAGACTCCTTTAGGGAGTCTGGTTTATCAAAGAAGCCAGTTATCACTGGGCGCCACCAACTTGAATAGGTTTGAGTAGTTTACCAGAAATTAAGATATATGCACACCTGATCCATTCCATGTCTGTCTGTCTCTCCTTATCACTATCATTTCACAAATAGCATGGAATATGCACCAGGACAAGATCTTAACGCACTTGTTAGAACATAACACTTCATCATTGTCAGGCAGATAACTGATAGCCCAATGCTGAGGATACAGTGCACTTTTAAAAGAGCATAAACAATTTAGCACAAATGAAAAATAAATCTGGCCTGTCTTAATAAAGACCTCACAAATACACTGATGAATTACAATGAGGTATATGGAAGAGGGGGAAAGTCATCATTCTAATACAGATTTTTTCATCAGTGTTGTTTTCCCACTTCAAACAGATAAGGGTGGGGAAAAAATATACCGGGTTATAAATGAGAATGAGAATCAAAATTCTTAGCAGTAAGTCCTCTCTGTCAAAATCAAGAAATCTCCTCTTTGATGCTAAAGAACATAATTGAGCATCCTTAGAGGTGCATATAAAAAAAAAAAAAGAAATATCAGGGAGTAGACCCTACTCACTGTCCTTCCAAATTTGTGCATTTTAAATATGTACATACATACTTGCACATAGGTAACTCTGTGTGTGTGTAACTTCTGAGGTCTGAGAGTCAGTGCTTCCCACAGGTAAGAGTGCTACCATCTATCTTCCTATCAATGGTTTCTTGCCCCTATATGAGTTGTTGCACGTTAGGGAAATAGCTGTCCTACCAAGCATGATGCCAAGACATCATGCTGGAGTCATTGCTTTTTCCTCTGATTCTGGAAGGACAATGAGGGAAGATTGTCTTGTTTGGTAATAAGACATCAACACCATCAAGCAATACAATCACTGCACAGGATGTGTATCTAGACTCTATGGAAACTTAAAATGGGACTTTATGAAAGAAATCAGGAGACACCTGTCCTAGGGAATGTTAGCTCTATTTCTCAAGTGGTGCTCAGCCCAGTTGCACATCACCAGTTCCTCATGTCCATGCAGTGTTTTTGCACTCCATCAAATGATGCCATACAGTTTACAAGGATCAGTTTTGCTAGACCCTACCCTCCAAATCCTAGTTCTTTCTTTGTACAAAACAGATGGGAATGATTTTACATTTTGATCCACTCACACCACCAAGCCTTTTCTGCTAGAATCTCTGCAGTCAAGAAGGAGCAAAAACTCCTTTAACAGACGTGAAACCCTCAGGTTTTAATCATCACATTATCTACTCCTGTTCCAAACAGCTCTAGAAGGTGTTTCCAAATGGGAGAAACATTTTTGTATGACAAAGCTTTGCAGAAAGCTATTGTATGCAGAGGTAGTGCCAGAGCAAAAATTAGGTAGTTTACATACAAGGTCTCCCTAGAGCAATGAACATGCAGATAAAAAGTGAGAAAGGGTAACATTAAAGTTTAAGTTTATTGTACAAATCTAAGCATGCATTTCCAGACTTTCACTGAGTTTAATGTTAGGAGGAACAAGTCTCTTAGAAAATTTACTAAATATTAACTTTTCTTTCATTTAACTTGCCAGCTGAACCAAAGCTTGATGCAAATGTAGTATTGCCATGTTTGCTAAAGAAGCTTATGTAAAGGGTTTTTTGATTGTGTACTCCTCAGGACTTGTGCCTTGTCTTGCTAAATACATCTATTGTTGCATCTTTACTTATGTGTAGATGCAAATATTATCTGCCAAACATATTCATGTGTCTTATTAGAGTGAAGGTAAATAAGGAAGAGCCCAAACCACAAAATAAAGTTGCTTTTTAATTGCAGCTTTCTTCAATTTTTGTCTCTTTAGTTTGCATTTGTTTCTCTTACCTGGTCACGGAAAAGAAAAATACAATATCATAACATTTGTTAAAGACATGTGAAAGGAGAGAGATTACTAGAATTAGGACACTGTCCATAGAAATATACAATCTTCATGTATCACTTCTTAATGGAGCAGACCAGTGGTGTAGCAGTTTTGGGGAAATAACCCATTTTTTTAGATATTGATGAGAAAAAGAAAGTGAGAATATGAGAGAGAGCTCTTTTCCAGTGGGAAATATGAAGCTAATTATATTTTCCCTTAAGACCATGCACAGACAAAAACAACATTTCATGAGGTGTATTTTCAAATAAATATATAGTAAATCAAAACCCTGTTTCTCAAACCAACTCTAAGATTGAATCTCACAAACAAGTTTTGCTTTACAGATGCTGATGTCCAAAAACAATTCTAGGATTTTAAATGGTCAGAAAACAGCAGAAAACAGTGCTAGTTCTGTCACTTCTGAACAAAATTTCTTTTGCTTGCACCAATATAATTAGATTTGCTTGTTTAGGATGCCTCCTAGATAGCAAATGATATGCTTTAAGAAACTTCATTTTCTACCAGACCTGGGTTAGCCCACTAAAGACCTGGAATTAGCTACTGTCAGCAGGAGCTACCTGTGTATCAAAGGAAATAATATTGTCCTTAGCAACTGAGAAAAGGAAAGAGGAACCTTTATAATGAAAGGGAGAGAAGACACCACTATCCCTCTCATTCCTTGTTAATGAGCAAAATGAACAAGTTTCTTTTAGATAGATTTTCATCAAATGAGTGAACAAAAAAAAAATAAATTTACAGAAGACTAGGAAGCTACATGGTCTGTATTTCAGGCGAGAAATATAAAGACAAACTACCACCACCACCACCTAATTAAGTTGTCCCTCATTTTTGAGACTATGGTGTAATATACTTGTTTTTCAGAAATGAAAGAGATCAACAGACTAGTGTGTGATGGTATTGTTGACAGGCATCTGAAGCATTACTGGAGGAAGCACCAGGCAGGAACTGAAATGTTCCATTATAAATAATGTTAGAATCAAATTTTATCTTTACAAACTTATAGGTGAAGTAGACAGGATAAACTTCTTTAGAGAAGCCCAGCAAGCAGATAGTCTGGACTTAACATTGCACCTCTCAGGGTGGCTAGTTCCAGTTAAATCATTAGCTGAGAAGGAATAATCCTGGTAGGTTCAAAAAAACAGTTTTAAATTTGGCCTGCTAGCAAAATTCTGAATGTATTTACTCTGCATTCCATTTCTCAACCCATATTAAAGCTCCATAGCATAATCAATTATAGGCTTATTGCAAAGTACAGTAGGATTCAATCTCCAGGAATGCCTCAGGGTATGTCTTAGAAGGACGATAAAACTAACAGTAATGGGTCTACAGCTTCTAAGGCTAATTTCCACAGTTACAAATATTATAAATAAATAGAAGGAATGTCAACTCTCAGTCACTCAGCTTGAGGTCTCTCATGATGATAACTCCTCTCTTCTCAGATACTCTCCTGTTTCTCAGATATATTCCCTTTTCTGTTCCAAAGCCCCTGGGACTTGTTCAAAGCATCTCCATTCCTACCTTTCACATTGCTAAATAGAGCAAAGAACTAACACAACCAGGAATACAGAGCTAGTACAGGAGGAGATAGTGCCCTCCCTGCTGTTGAAGCTGAATCTCAAGGAACAATCATATCATCTGCAACTGTGATTTTGTGAGATCTCAAACTAAGCAGCATGAGGTGGGCATGAGTTGGAGGAAAGGCTGCCTTGGAAAATTCAAGAGCTACGGGCAGTGGCATTGGTTGTTTAGTGGTAGTTTCTCTTCAGCAGACTAGATGACACAAGAAGAAAGACTCAGCACCTCAGTGTCTGTCTGCTGGAGTTCAAGTGATTATTTGTTTCGTATCATGTGAAGGAAAAACATGAGGAACATTCTGCCATTGTAGATGCCATTTCACACTCACACTGGACACTGCTGAGGTCCACTACCAAGTCTTACTAGACTCAGATTTTGCTCTGTTCCACCAGCAGCTGAATTTCAGCAGTGAAGATGTTTGCCCAGCAGTCCATGCAGCAAACTGTGCTGAGGACAGTGTTCCTTGCTCAGCAACAGTGGTGCCATGCTGCAGGGCACAGTCCACAGCACACACTGGAGCAGCTGTCCCTGGAACATCAGAGATGCCGACCAAGACTAAGTTCAGTAGTGGGATGCAACTCTGTGGGCCTGGGGCTGCGGGGGTGCCCGAGGCCTCCTGATATGTCAGGGGTAGGGTTGATGGTCTTCTAGCCTGCAGAAGATGTACACTAGTGAAGGATATGTGTTGCCAGGTAAAGAGGCTGCAGGAGGAGATCCTGTGCGGCTGCAGATTTTTTTTTTTTTGAGATGATGAAAAGGAGAGTGACTGGATCTTCTCTGAGACTCTGCAGATAAAATCACCCAAATCTGCAATTGTACCAAAGGAGGCACAGGCTGAGTCTTCTGTTCCTAGGGTGTTGGGAAATAAGACACCTCTGGACAGCAAAGGCTGGAAACTGGTAACTTCTTCTACCAAGAGGAAGATTCCTGTTCCACCCACAGACATTCACCTTCAGAACAGGGTCAGTACACTGGTAGCAGACAAGAGGCCGGAAATTGTTGACTCCTCACTGTGAGGAAGAGAGGTCTCCAACCCTCCAAGGGAGGTTTGCTGTTTACTCAGGCCTTGGATACAGGATGTTGTGAGGACACTCTCAAGGCTTTTCAGATTCTCCAATTATACCTGCTAAGCTTCAGCATGAGCACCAGTGTACAGCCAGGGGAAACCTGGAGCATATTAAGCTTGGTCTTCTCCTCAAACCTACTGGCAAGGGAGAAGAGCTTGAGGAGTATTGGGTAGATTCTGTGTGTCAACATCTGGCTATGCAACTAACATCAACACAGAGATTCGGCTTTCATAGGGGCACTCTTTGACCTGGGGGGACTGATAGGAAGAGATTAGATCCACCTGATCAGCTGGGACTAAGCATCTTTGTCAATAGGCTGGAAAACTTGCTGAAGAGTGCTTTATACTAGGACTGGCACAGGAGACAGATGAGTACCTGCAAGCTGGTGAGGAAGTGGTGAAACAAGACAGCAAGCAAGAATAGCGAGGTAATGTGGACAAGAGAAAAAATCCATTTAAATGCAAGAAAAAAAAATAAATTACTCTAAGGCTGGTTGAACACTGCAGCAGGTTTCCAGAGAGTTTGTGGAGTGCCTATCCCTGGGGATATTCCAAACCTGACTGGACATGCTCTGAGCAAGCTGTTGTAGCTCACCCTGACTTGACCAAAGGGGGCTAAGACTCAGTGATCTCTAGAGGTGCCTTCCTGCTCCAACCATTCTGTGATTGTGCCTTTTCTCTCCCTCCACTCCTTCCTGCATCCCTTTCAAATAAATTGTCTTACTGTTTCTCACACCAGTGCAGCTCTTCTCAGAGATGGCAACACAAAAAAAGGCATATGACACTGCTACTTGTTGGTGTGTTTAAAATCCCAAGACTATATTGTCTGTTAACATTTCCAGTGTCCTTATCCTGCATTGGAAGCAATGAGACTAGAGACAGCAGAGGAACATATACCTCATTACTTCTGAGTCTACCATTAAAATGTAATCTGTTATACATTGTTATAATCTTTGACAACAAATGCTGGCCTTAAAGGATAAGATTAAAAGCCATGGGGAAATAACATGCAATTGAGATGGCCAATGAAAGCATATCAATATCCACACAGTCTTCAAGATCTAATATGATCTAATAAATAGAAGCTCAACCTGGAACCTGAGACTGTCCAAATCCTCACCTCTGTTACTCCCTTGGTTGTTTAACCTCACACGAGTCACTTGACCTTTCTTTCCATAATATCACCTGCACACATATCCTGCTTGCTCCTACACATAGCTGTGAAATGTGGTTTAAAACAACTATCTACCCACACTTCTTATGTGATGCCAGAGTTAATTAGTTCCTTTATGTATGAAGAATTCTAATGCTGCTATTGCCACCAGAGTATTCCTTCTAGACAATAACTGCATTTTATAAGAATGACAATACTGTTGTATGCAGTTACACCTATGAACAGCATCGTGATTCACATTGTATGTTTATACAGAAGAAGAGGGATCCTTCTGGGGAGGTATTCTGAAACTCTCCCTCTTAGAAACCATTCATGTAAGCCATATTTGCTGCCAAATTCTTCAGAGAATTCCATCCAGGTTGTCACTCAAGTATTTCTCTTCCTGACCAAGTCCAGCAAAACCTATACCTCCGTGCTTTGAGACATCTATAATTTAAAAGACTATGTACACCTTCCACCTGTGGGTACACAACAGTTGAGCATGGCAAAAGAGGGAGCTGCCTGCTCATTATTTACAGTCTGTTTAAACCAGGTTTTCAAAAAGAAAGAAAGATTATTTTTGGTTTCCCCATTTTTTAGGGATGAAAATAGTGAGAGAGCATTCTGACTGCTTCACAGCTTTCAAATATGGTATCAAGTTACTGTGGACTATGGGGTTGCAAGTCACAGTTAGCACCAAGGCTTATCCATGATTGTTTTGTGAGGTTTTTCAGTCTGTTAGCCCACTGGATAGCCCTTTGGCATTATTTTTAGCAGAATTGTACAGACTGGGAATTTGTTCACATAGATAAAGAGTGATACCTGCTCTCCATTCAAGCCAGCCCATCTCCTTGCTAGTTTTGGTAGGCCATCAACTACAGGAAAAGTACACATTTGCTTTTTTTCTCAATGTAATCACCCCGCAAAATGCCAATGGGAAGATTTTTCATGGATCACGTTTTCTTCATCCCATTAACTCTGCTCCCAGTTCTTGACTCTGTAGTTCCACCACTGATGCAGAAAGGCTGTATCATTTTTCTGGGAGCTCAGTGTTACCCCAAGCACTTCAAAGGGTGCCCTGCCAGGCCAGCGGGACCATGAAGTGCAGAGATCATACCATCAAACTGACCAGGAATAAAGGCCAGATCAGGTATATATACATTTATGGGGCCACTATGAGAGTGAAATGCAACACAGGACAACATGGTGGTCTCTGGGGTCTTTAACATGTCTATCATGTGGAGTGTTGTAGAACTGAACAATATAGACCTTTTAATTAGAGGTGGAGACAGATACCTCATGCATCCATGCCAGAAATATCCAACCTGCCTGTTTTAAATAGCTTTTCATCCATGGTCGAGCTCTTTAAACTTTCTCTTTTTATTAAAACAGCTCAACTGAGACCATTTTAATGTGCCCCCATCTAGTTATTTTATTGGAAAATATTAAAAGTGTGGACCAGGTGAAATTAAATGCTTTGAAAGTGGAAATCAAGCAGTACTTTCAGTTTTTAAATGCAGCTTCCCCATCTTGTGCTGATGCACTTTATATTATCTTCTTATTTAAGAGCTATTGTTTGAGCTAAAATTGTGAATAACACCAAAATAGGCATGAAGAAAGGAAATGTTAAGTAAGAAAAATATAGCTCATTAGAGAGAGTGTGATTAAAAGGATAAATGGACTTCCAAAGGCTTAAGACGTTTTTCTCTGGTTATTTACCAATCCTCTTATCATTCCTTCCACAAATTGCCAAGGGTAGACGGAAATAAAGGTAGGATGTCCTCCCACAGTTGCCGAGAAGAGTAGGTCTCTTCCAGAGGGAAAGGAATGCACAGAACAGGCCTCCTCTATATTGAGCAGAGAAGTCATGTCTCTTTTGTGTAAAAGACTAAACTGTCACAGATGCCTCTTTCCAGACTGGCATGTACTTGCTTAAGGCTTAACACAGATGTCTAAGCCTTGTGCATGGGTCAGGAGTCAACTGATGTCCTCACAACCATGTGGGCAAATTAAAACATGCCTATCCCATCAACCCTGTCAGAACACCAGTGTAAGATGCACCAGTTCAGCTGGTAGGGAGGTGAGGACTTTCTTAGAGGCAACGTGACAAAACCAGGACACCAAAGCTGTTCTTTTGTGAACCTGATGCAAGATGCAGTAAATCCATTTTATACAGGTCCCGCTGAAAGGACAGCTGTGTATGCTTATATCACACTACTCTCACAAAAAAAAAAAAAAAAAAAAAGGAAAAAAAAGGAAAGGAGAGCTGTGGGAACAGTACTTGTCCCAAATTTTGGGTTGTTGTGCTTTTTATTTTAATGAACAAGGCAACAAAGACATAGTAATACAAACATAAAATGTAAAATATGACTTTGGTTTGACCTAAAGAGGATATGAGATATGGACAATAAATAAAATATTTCTGAAACTAAGGAATAAATCTGGCTTTAGGAATTCTCAGGGAGGGGAAAAAAAGCATTCATAAAAATTCACTCCTCTCCAAGCTGCAGCCCTGAACCTCCTATGCACTAGATGGGAGACACTGATAAATCTAGGAGGCCATACATGCCAACCAGCTCATATGTTTTCAGTGAGCAATGACAGGGAGCCAAATTGCTTTATTCCGATTAGTGAAGGTCCTCTGACTGCAAAATACACTGTGCGAAAAAAATATTGAGTTTTAGTTCGCTGACACATCAATTTAAGAGAATTATTGCTCTCACATAGAGGCCAAAGCATGTATCTCCCTTCATGTATGTGCTGTAAAAACTAATTGTCAACTTTTATGTAGGGGTGAAAGGGGAGGGAAGGATGGGAATGGTACCTCTCTGACCTGTGGCAGCATGTTCGGACTCTTACATGTTATCTCGGTGGTAAACTACTGGCATTTTGTTTTATTCCTAAGGACAAAACAAGTTCTCCATAAACACCATAAGTATGACTCGCATTTTTTTTTAGCTGTCTTTCCCCTACAGAAGTTTCTAGAAAGCTTTTTGTCCAGCTTCTTGGCCATAAAGTCTTACTGATGGCAAAAGGGACCGCTGCTAAAATCCACAACTAGACCATCTCCTTCTGAAGCTTAAATTTTGCTTTCTTTAGTCACAGAGCTAAAAGGTGGGGAGGGTCTGGGGGGAGGGTGGGATGCCAAAGTGCTAGGGATACGTGGTCATTTCAGTGCCTCATCCAGGCAGGTTTTAAGCCCTGTCATGTGCCGGAGCTGATTCAATTATGCTGTTTCCTGATTTGCCACGATGCTTCCCTCACTCAGAGGAAGGGGGGAGGCGACTCCTACACACACTAATACCACTCAGACAATAGGCATGCGAAATTGATGTTCATGCAATATCTTTAAGTCTCCGGAGATTTGTATTTTAGCTATTGTATGAAACACTTTGCTTTCATTGCCTCTCTCCTTCACCTTTGTTTCCCAGCTCCCCGCCTCATCTTCCGCCTTGGCTGAGGCTCTTGGCTGCTGTGGCTTTCTTCATTGCATATTCAGGAGATCTACCAGTGCAAAGCAACTCATTTTCACCACCTGAAATTCGTACCATGAAGGCAGAAATAATCAAATATTTTGAAAAAAACTGGTGAAGCGAAACACTGCACATTAATTATTGTGATAGTTATAGGATAATAACTAATTATTAATTATGCTTTCCAGCAATTCCTGCCTAGTATTTTGTTGAAATCTTCAGCTCGGCATTAAAACTTGTATTAATTCTTCTCATGCAGCATTTTACAATCAAAATACACAGCGTGCTCCCATTTTTGCTGGAATGTTTTCCTCTGTGATAAAATAGGAACTGGCTTTCCTAGGATGAGAAAAGAAGAATTTACACAGCTTATTACTCTGGCACTACCTGTGCTAAAACCAGAAAAAGAAAAGAGAGTGAAGAAAACAAAAGTGGGGTTTTCTAACACCATCTTCCTCCTATCCTTAGTCATTTCACCATGTCTCCATTTTCTCACAACAGACTGCCTTTGATTCACTTTCAAAATGAAGGCCTAGCTGACAGACAACTGTATGAACAAAGGGTTACCAAAGAGGAGAGAGGACTTTGGGGTGGTGCTGGGCATGGGGGAGGAGGGGGTGGCTAGGACTCTGCAGGGGAGACAGGAGGGTTGAGGAGGCTGAGGGAAGGACAGCATCATATACAGGCAGTAGGTGAATGAGAGATAATGGCAGTGATGAGGGATGGAACTAAAAGGAAATAAAGAAAAGTGAGGAAAGGTGGGGCAGCTCATGGAAACAAAGAGTGTCTCATTGCCAAACCAAAGGGAAGAATTGGAGAGAGGCAGGATGACCTGCCTGCATGAAGGAACATCTGGGCCAAGCAGAACTCCTCTTGTGCCTGCCAAGGCTGAGCCCTGACCTGCATGACTTGGTTAGATGTCCCTGCTGAACAGGAGTAAGAACCAGGAGGAAAGTATGAAAATTAATTTTGAAAACATCTTGTGCTTTTCTGATGTATTTGAGAAGTGACCAATGATGTGCTCTTGCAGCATGCTGCTCATGGAAGCACAAGGGTTCCTCCAAGCCACCCAGTAATTCTGCCCTTGTGCCCAGGCTGCCAGGTCAGTGCTTCCTTCTCTGTCTCAGACTGGGGCAGGTCATCCAGGAGAGCAGGCAGAGAGCTCAGGATGGGGACAGAAGGAGAGGAGTACTGGGGAAACACTACTAGCACTTCTCCTCTTCTCCTGGCTCTTCCAACTTGGGTGGCTGTTGGTTTTATTTTACTGAAAGGCAGAAGAGAGAGGGACCAAAGGTTGCAGCTCGGATGGAGATGTACTCTCCTTGTGAGGGCTGACTCATCCACCTCATCTGCTCAGCTGAGTTTGGACAGGAGCACTGAAGGCATATCTGCTTGTCACTTCCCCTGGGGAAAGCCCAGCCCTGCTCTGGAGGTGAGAGGGAACAAGCCCCTGGGCCACCCAGCACATGAGAACCATGGAAGTATGTTAGTGTGACAGGGAGCTGGCGAGGGAAGCAAGAGGGGACAAGCAGGCAGTGAGGTAGAGACAGGGTGTAAAAACCTGCCACAGGAGAGATTTGCAGCTCTGGACAGGATCAGAGCTGACTGACAGATGGATTTTGGAATGGAACAATACTTTTGGTTGGTACTAGACAATATGAGTTGTTCTGTCCAGGGGAAACTGGAAGGAGCTGGAAGTTGGCAGGTAAGTGTCTGGGACAGACCAAAGCATATCAGAAATGCTGCATGGGAGGAAGCCAAAGTACTGCAGGACTTAAAAGAAATAAAATTTAAATAGTCTTACAGCAACTACTTGACATTGCTAAAGAGTTTTCAGGCATTCAGACCTAACAGCACTAACAGAAAGGGAAATTTCTTAATGACAGCATTTCCTATGCAGTCCTTTATCTGTATCACAGATGCCTAACAGGAGCTGGGCAATCTGATGGAGATTAACTGCTCAAAAGAAATAAAAACCACAATGCTTCCACCCTTCACTGCTGCACTGGCTGCTGCCTCGGCTCCCTATCCCCTGGCAGCTTCCCAAACACACAAGTTTGGACCATGAATGCTGAATTGGAAAAGCTGGAGGGCAGAGCTCCTGTGGAAACCACAGGAGAGAGCATACATGAAAAAAAAAAGCTTTCTGCATGACAAGATTTGAACTGGAAAGTACCTCTACTGGGGAAATAGCCCCCCACGCTAAGACTGAGCCAAGAAAAAATTGCCTTGCTAGAGTGGTGTTGATTAATCCTACTGTGATCCAAAGAAGCAGCAATTTACTATTTAATTGTAGACAGCCACAAAAAGGAAAGAAAAAAGGAAACAGTAAGATACCATTTCCTCACTACATCTAACTTAGCCTTTTAAAATTTTTCTTTGTGGTAGCCTACTCCATGCAGAGTATAGGTATTTATTTAAATAATAGATAGATACTTAACTCCAGGTACAGAATCAGGCATGCTATGAAGTATGTAAACAAAGTAAAGCTGGGCTTAATGCCCAGATAAGAAAGCTCAACAAAAACCAAAACAACAAAACAACAACAACAAAAAAACCCAAATAAACGAGCCAGCCCCAAAAGCTCAGATCTCAGTAAAAAAAAACCAACCCAAAACAACAAAGTACCAGAATAATGTATGAGGTACGAGAGCAAAAAGCTGTAATGCACCTGACTGGAAAAGTCTGATTAGTAGTATTACGTCAGCTTATGTGTCAAGGCTTCCTTATGATAAACCCTGTACAACTACATAGTGAGAGATGGTTCTTGCTGCCTAACAAAGAGGAGGCAGTCAAATCATGAGGGAGGAAAATGAGATTTAAAGAAGAGATGGGATTTGGCCCCAGTTGCATGCAGAGCTAGGAGCAGCTACGGATTGCTTTCCTCCAAGTCCCAGATTCAGAGATCACAGCACTGCTGAGATTCATGGCTCATCTCCTGAAATCTCTCATGGTATATAAATGTAAGACTGACCTTCCTTCTCTGACCTCATACTGTTCCTTCAGAGTCAGGGAAAGGAAATTCAGGGTTGACGTCTGAAGCTGTTAAGGACAGGGTTGCGAGGAGATGAGAACCAACCTGTAGAAGAGATGTCTAGTTTGAGAAAAATCATCCTGGACAGAAAGCAAGGACAATTCTGTATCTGTCTCATTTGCCTTGGAAGGACATGACAAAACAGCAGTCACTCCACAGCCTCAGGCTTGGATAATTAAAACCTTTATATAATATCAGGTAAAAGACTTAACAGTCTTTCAATAGCATGCTGAATTCAACTCCCTCCCCCCCTTCCCACTTTCAGCTTGGGGTTGTAGGTTTGTTGGTTTTGTTTTTTTTTTCCAGAGCATCTTGAACAGATAATCAGAGCGTGCTGACATTCAGCAGTAATCAATTAGCACCTATTTTAGATTAAATTGAGAATATGTAAATTGGGCTCCTCATCAGGCACCACAGTCAACATTTCAGAGACACCATGCTCTGAACATATCAAACAGATGAAATGCAGAAGTTGTTCCAAATTCTATTCCAAAATGGGAGGCCAGGTGGGCTACACCAATTGTTTAAGATCACTTTTATATGTTATGGGGTTTTCTTTTTAACCTTATTAACTTGTGTAAATTATCCTCTAAAACTGTTTTGCCAACCTGACCTTTTTTTATGGAGTTATTTACATATGTAATAGGATAAAACACACCACTTAAAAATTAACACAAGGAATCTGGCCCCTAAATATGTGCATCACAACATTCTCCCTAGCTGTCTTTTGGTCCTTCTAGCAGTGAAAACACAGCCAATGATCGGGTGTCAAGAGTTCATGCTGGTCCTGGCAATGCTGGATAATACCACTTGGTTTCATAAAAAGAAAAGGAGGATAATCATTGGTGTCATACCACTCCCAGCACAACAGAATTCATACCTGCTGTTTAGCTAAACTTCTGCTGGACCCAACCCAGAAGTCCTACATTGGTAGTACATGTTCAATAGAAAAGGCTTGCAGGAACCAATTCTATCTTCAATTATGGAGCAAAGAGCAGTGCTAGAGTGATATAATTATTCTTATCATTGGGATTTTTTTCCTGTGTTCATAGCAAACTTTCTGTCAGACCCTGTCTCAGGTCAGCCTGCCTGACCCCTCCCTGTAAACTGAAAATGCGGATTCTTTACCATATGACTTTCACAGCATCCACCCCCAGCTGGTCACAATTGAGAAACAGACAATAACTGGACCCCACCTAAAGTGGATATTGTAGTTGGTGTTCATTAAAAAGAGCATCTAACCTGGGTGAGGATAAAGGAAAGCATGGATGTGTTAAAAGTGCATATATATGAGTAGGGATTTTTATATCCTTTTTGTCTCTAGAGATCATTATTTTATACAGAAGGGCTTTTCTTCTGGCCTCTGAATGCATGTCATTGCCATGACTATAGGGGTTTTGCATTTCATTCTGACTCAACAAAAGCTGTATGCTTCAGCCTGCTCTCCCTCCCCCCCACCATTATAGGTGAGTATATTGTTTCTCCAGAGACCAGTTTGTCATTTTTCCTCAAACATACCCTATTTACATAACTCATAAGGCATTAGCAAAAACGTATCCCTCAAACCAAGACACACACACATATATATCTGTATAAAGCTGTCATATTGTGCCTACAATAGCATAACAATGTACAGCAGATAGATTATACTTGTCCCACAGTTTGTTTTTGTGATTAGCAGGCACGATACAGACCCAATAGATATTAGCATGTCCGGGAAGCGCTCACAATAAACTGCAGAGCTACTAATAATTTAGATATTTTTATGACTGTTCAGAGGTAGCTAATTTCGTCTAATAAAATCCCATTAAGTTGCTGCCTGGTCCTTTTCCTTCCTCCAAGTCCCCGAACGGGACTTATATGCTAATTGCAACCAGTATATGCTAATTAGACTTCATTTCCATTTCTTAAAGAGATAAGCACTGCCTTGTGCCAACCAATCATTAAAACGTCCCACCTTCGCCTCAACCTTTCAGTCTGGCTCACGCAGAGGCGCGATAAAGCATCGCTCCCCGCAGCCCCGGAGGGCCCGTGGGGGGTGTCCCTGCGAAGGGAGGGGGCAGGCAGAGCCGGTGGAGCGGGCAGGGGCTGCCGGGGGCAGGCAGCGATGCTAGAAGAGGGCAGCTCGCGGGGTCTTGACAGCCCGGTGCTCCTCCACCGGCGGTGGGGAGAGGGAACACAGCGCTTTTCTGCCCCTGTCGCCTTTTGGGTCGGCAATGGGGCTGTACTAACAAGAAGCTAGGTAGGTGTGCGAGTGAGAAAGAAAGCGAGCCCGGGCGGAGAGCGGGTTCGGATCCTGCGGGTCCTTTCTCCTTCCCTCCCCTCCTGAGGAGCGTAGGAGGAGCCCCTCCTCCACCGCAGGCTCCCCGTTGCGGGGCGGGCCGCCCCGGCTCCGGCAGCTCTGTCTCCATCACGCCCAACCCACGCTGGCTCATTAGAGCTTCGGGGAAGCAATCAAGAGTTTATCATGCTTGAAGGGGCGGTGAGTCTCCTTGCACTACCTAATGCGATTTGTCGGCACTGCAATGTAGTCAGAATTGGATCCGTGTGAAAGAGCGGTTAGCGGAGAAGGAGCGCTAGAGCAAAGAGGCGAAGCTGCGCTCGGTTTCCAAAGGCACAAGGTGCCTTTTCAACTGCTGGCTGCGTATCGTACACTCTGCTCTAGGGAGTGTGACCTTCAAATCCCTGGGACTAGAGTCGTAAAGATTTTGAGGCTAAATACAAACGAATTCAAGCAAATTCTGCCCTGTGTGTTAAGCTGGCAGCCTAGCTTTGTGGTATCCAGACTAGAGTCTGAAATCATCCGCACTGAGGTAAAAGCCCCCCAGGAAAGAAACCGCTCCATGGAAGTTGGGGGGCTGGCCCCCAAATTCCAGGCGTGTAAATTCAGATCATGGTGCAACTGAACAAGTAGTTTAGGCGAGTCGTTTATTAGCACATACTTCTCCCTATAAAAGGCGTTTTTTAAAATTACTTAGAAATGACGTTTCACCTCTGCCGTCGCCAGAAAGCTAATCGTAACATTTTAGTGTTTGAAAAAAAGACAATTGCAGAGTCAAGGGAGCTGGGAACATGAAGCGATGCCATTGTTTGAAAAAGAAGCCGCCTTGAAACATCATTTGCAAATCTATTAATTAATCTGAAATGCTAAATGCAGTAAGAGCGGGTTTAGCATCTGTCTGCTAACTCCCTCCCTTATTACCCAGTGGAAGAAGAAGGAGTCAAGAGAAGCAGAGCATTACTCCAGGACACTCGAACGCTGCAGACGTGAAGGGTTCCCTAAACATGCAGAACCCTCCGCCCCCACCTCAGACAGGGCTCTTCTTGTCTTTGCTTTGTGCTGCGCTTGACAAATGAGGGTAAACCGTCTCTTTATTTTCATGGGTAAAATGAATCCCCGATGTTGTCTCCGGGAGCTCAGCGATGTTACGCCAGGGATGAATTTGCCCACGAATGTCTCACACTAATGCAATTCTCCCCATAACCAAAATCATTATCCGCCTGATTTCCCCTCCACCTTTCTTATCTCTCCCCTCTGTACACACACACACGCTCACATGCACGCTCTTTTTCACCGGCATGTCAGTCACAGCTATCTGTGCAAGAAGACTGAACTTCATTCCTCAGTGTCTCCGGAGAGGTCATGAACGGCAAAAGCAGATATATAACAGGTAGCTGGAATTCTCCGTCTGGGGCAATAGGACAAAAGGGCAGCGTCACCTTTGGTGATGGTACCAGGGCAACCATCCACCGAAGGTAACGTTTAATCACAGGGTGGGAGGCAGGGGCAGAGCGGAGAAGTGGCAGCGATCCAAGGAAGATAGCCCGTGGCGGTATCAGCTGCACGCTGGTACCACGAGGGAGTGTCAGCAGCGGCAGCAGCAGCAGCACAGAGATGCTTGTATAAAATGGAAGGAGGGAAAAAGGCCGTGCGAGGGGAAAATCCATCAATATGTAAAAATTATCGCAAAGGCTACTTTCTTTCAGTGAAATTAAATGGACTGGAGGGGGGTTCTGAAGACCCGATCTTTTTATTGCTTGCACATATTTCTTTATATCTCTCCCTTCTGCTATTACTGATTATTTAACTCTGTAGCTTCACTTTAACTTTAGAAAGAGCTCCAGGATACAGTCAGTTTGAAGGAGGCCATACAAAATAAAATTTTATATTTTATTGCATTGTATTGTTCAGCATTTTAAAGAGGTAAATTAATCACTAAACTGCTGTTCTGTGCTTTAAACTACCAGCTGTTCAATGCCCTGAATTACAAGATTTATCCTTCAGGATTTTTTTTAATCATTTTTTTCCACCTTTCACAAAAAGACTTTATAGGGAAATAAGAACATGCTGGGGAACGGAGGAGGGGATTAAGAGACAAAGAATCACACAGTGCTTTGGTCTTCATCCCACATCAGATGACTTGGTGACAGCCCTTCCCCTGTGGGCTTTACAGCTTAATTACCTGTATTGTGGGCTTTCCTATTTCCACTCCTTCCAATCACCCTAGACTTTATTAGTATTTAGACCATCTTGCTTAGTCTGTTGAGCTTTTTCTTTACCCTGGCATCTGTAGTGTTAAACACACACAAAAGGCTCTTATCACCATGATCTGTGCTTAAATCAAACAACACAAAATCTGACCACAGCGGGGACTTTTTTTCATTACAGGTAGAAACCAGGCAATAAAAAGAATTGTGGGGTGTGTGTTTGCAAATGCCCTCCAAGGTGTCCACAAGCCCCCTCTCTTTAGGAGAGTGTGCAGGGCTGATAAATGGGGGAAAGGGAGGATGGTGGAGTAGTGATGTTGTGCATTCAAATTACCATCTTTTCCTTTAGCTCCTTTAGCTCTTCTGCACTTTTCATTGAAGCATGTTTTTGAGCTGTGGGTTAAGCGACACAAGCCGTTAGACACCTCCCCTTTGTGTACCCCTGGCTGGTGGCAGCTCACCTGCAGCATGTGCTCAAAGCATCTGCAGGGTGGTCAAGAACAACTGAGCTTAGGGTTTCTGTTGGCAAACAATGCCATCACGTCAAGCTCAATCCCCAATCCATCCAAGTGGGGTATCTGGTCCAGTGCTACGGCACAGAGTGTGGCTGGGTTCTCCACTCTCCACACAATAGACAGAACACACAAATCCAGAATCCTCTTTGCAGCTCCAATATTGCTTCTTCAGCCATTCTGCCTTCACCAGTTTGTCCCTCATTTGCTGGAGAAAATTGAGTGTTATACTGGAGAAGAAGACTTCTGCAGAGAGTGGGTCACAAGAAGGAGAAGACCAGGTCTCTGCCTCCACACTGCTGCTAACCCTGAGCAAATTATACTGCTGTGCTCCAGCTTGGCCTCTCCTTTGTAAAACTAAAACTGAGTTAGCATTGCCAGTCTATACCTGTGAAGTGCAAGGTCTAGGTGGAAAGTCCTTGTGCAAGTTCTAGGACTGGGCTGAATGTTCTGCTGCATAACAGAGATAGCTGCACACACAAACACAATCTGAATCCTATATGATGGATGAGAATGGAAGCTGAATGTTTACAACATGTCTGTTAGCCAGAGTAAATATGGGAGATGTAATTCTCTTAGTAGGTTCAGGAGCTATCACACAGGTTTTCTGAGCATGAGTTTGGCATTAGATTTAGGCTTATCATTTCAAACACCAGTGAAAAGCACCATATTTCAGCCACTGCCTTTTGAATCTTCTCTTACCTAGAGCTACAGCCAGAGAGAAACAGTAAGTGCTAGAGTCCAGAACATGAGTAACCATTGCTGTGAAGGTTCAGTCTCCTGAGGGCAACACCACCTCTTTTCACCATTCTTCATATCATCTTGTGGCCAACGGATAGGAATGTTCTCTGCTTTTATACTACCTGCCCAAACATCCTTCCCTATACAAATCCACAGAAAATGTCACATAGCTGTTTCTTCATGCCTGCATAGAGCATCAATCTAGTAATCCTCTTAACCTTTTCTGTAGTTAAATCCAAACCTGCCATTTCCCCCCTTCTGTTGCTCTGAAACTGCTCACATACTTCACTTTTTAATGGCACTTTACAGTGCAGCTATATCAGTGCTATTAATTTAATTAAAACATTCTAACTGCGAATGGGATACACAGCCTGTCATGAGCAGCATGTTGGGTCAGCAGATAGGCACAGACACTGGACCAAGAAGAAATGTCTACAGACTATGCCAGAGAAATGCTGAAGGGCATACACTTTTCGTATAGATAACTTTCTACCTATTCTCACCATTACACACCTGGTCATTTTCAAAAGAAAAAGAAAAGAAAAAAAAACCCAAGGGCATTTGAATACAAGACATGATTTCACATCTACCCTAAACCAAGGTAGACAAGAAAGAAACATTATTATTTCTTCCTTATGACAGACATTTGTATTAAATAGAGTCTACTGTGTTTAATTAATATAATTAAACATAATCTATTCAGGAGTATCATATGACTGGAACACTGTCATGGATGGCTATGTCCTTCTTAGGAAGGATAGGCTGACAAGGTGAGGTGGTGGAGTTGCTCTTTATGTGAGACAGCAATTGGAATGTATTGAGGAATTCTGGAGGGAGGAAGTTTTTACCTCAGTTGAAGAGGTTTGGGTTAAAGATCAGTTGAGCAAACTGGACATCCACAAGTCTATGGGCCCTGATGGGATACACCCACAAGTGATAAGGCAGATGGCAGAGGTCATTGCCAGGCCACTCTCCATAATTTTTGAGAGGTCCTGGAGAACAGGAGAGGTGCCTGAGGGCTGGAGAAAGACCAATTCCAGACCCGCCTGGATCTGTTCCTGGGTGACTTAGTCTAGGTGATCCTGCTCTGGCAGGGGGGTTGGACTAGATGATCTTCTAGGTCCCTTTCAACCCCTAACATTCTGTGATTCTGTGATCTTTATTTCCTTTAGGTTGTGACCACACAGCTTAGTTTGGCCTGGGAGAATCTGGACCATCCCAAAGAAAATATTTGTCACATTCATTTGTCTTGGATATTCCTTAAGGTAAAAAGCTACCTCTTCTTTTTTAAGAGCACTACAGATAGGGGCAGTGGACCCTTATCCTTAAGATAAATAATTTATTAGAAACAGAGCTAAAATGGTTGTTGAGAAGAAGGAGAAAGTATTGTAATTGCCCTTGCTAATCCAGTCCTCTGTTATGCAGGAATTTAGTCCAGCACCTACTGTATTCCTTGAAACACTGCCTAACATCAGCCACTTAATAACACAAATACCATGAAGACCACAGACACTGCAGATAAACACTCAGTAAGAACCTGTCTTCTTCTCTCAAAATATTACAGCTCAAAGAGAAGCACACAAAACACTTAAGAAACAATGACAGGAAGAGGGGGAAAGAGGTGTTTGCATAGCAAATGGTGAGCCCAGCATACTCTTATCCTGCTGTCAGAAGGCTCTTGGGATTCCCACTGTCTCAATGCATGCTGGAAAAACATTTGGTAGATGGTGTCTTGTGCAAATCAGGGTGATAGAAGCAGCTTTTGGTGAGAGTTATAGAGAAGGATGTGAGGGCAAATAGGAGGACAGCCTTGGGCATGACTGGGAAGGAAGAGCAATTTCAGTGATTCATGAAGGCAGTACATCATGAACTGTATACTGTAGTGCAAGTCAGTAGGTTACTTGGTCGCTTCAAAAGCATTGCAGAAAAGCTAGCCTTCATTATGGTATGCTCTGAATTTTAAATAATCCCTCTGAAAATTATTTGAAGCCTCTCTAAAGTGTTCAGATGAGGAAAGCTTGGTGAAATGGAATGTGGAGATAATGCAGAAAGTTTTAAGATAACTTATGAATCTTGAAAATGTCTATGCGATGAGCTTGTTATCACTACACTTTTAAAACCTTTGATAAAGTAAATAAAAATATATTGGTTCAAAAAGAATTTGCCACAACTGATAAAAATGTCATGACATTTCAGTATCCAAATCTCTTCCATTCTCTGTGTTACTAGAAAGTTTGGATCGGTTTCAGAGTCCCTTGGAAACATTATCTACGATTATTAACTTCAGTCAAAAGAAGGAAAACAAACTTTAAAGAAATTTTCTTCCCTAACATTTGGAAAAATCACCCAAAAGTGCATCCCAATACCCTGTGGTTCCTACTGAGATCTTACCTTGTAGAAAGCAGATTTAACAGAGTAATAAACAGTTTCTTGCCCTACAACCACCCATGCAGTATAAAGTTGATTGTGGTAGTAAGTCTGGACTCAACAAGGCATTACATGAAATATCAGTTGCCCAATTCTCCATTGTTTGCTTCTTGTACATACAGTAAGTTACAATGCTGCAAGTCTCACTACATCATTCTCTGATTTTTTTTATAGCTACTTTGAGTAAGAATAGATCAGTCTTCCTTAAATTTCATATTTGTGTGTTGTGCATTGTGATCAGCAGAGCCTGTTGTATCCTGTGAAGGCTAAGATAGCAGGCAGGTAGGCTAAAAAGTGCTATGCTGCACTGCAATAAGGACAGTTATCACTTTATGGAGCCCTTCAAAGTACTAAGTGTAATCCCCAGATCACATAGTGTGCCTTCCCTAACTATCATGGACAGAATTTGGAGGCCAGCAATAACCAAATTTCCCAAGAAAAAAAGCAGTGAAGATTTTCCACATGATGGTAGTTCACTTGAAGAATGACGTGTAATCAAAGCCTGGCACCAGCTTCCTATTGGATATGTGTATTCAGGAAAAAAAAAGTGAAAAAAAAAGTCTTTAAAAAATCCTTTTGCCCATGGTGATAGTGACAGAGATGTAAGAAACTATGCAGAGAAGCAAGCAAATCACTAGAATGACTCAAAGCAAATCTGGAGAAGAAATCCACATGTGATCTGTGCTAGTAAACATGCCTGGAGCTCACCAGCAGTGAGAACAGTATTCAGAGACACTCAATACTTACTACATTTTCTCTGCTTAATCCAATGAAAGATCTGGAAATAAAGCACTGGATGTCCATGATATGGTCAAGTATCCCGTGGCCTGAGGGTAGGCTGGGAGTGGAAGATTTCTGACTCAGGCAGAAGACCTGATTACCTCAACTTGGGATATGGAGAACATATTGCACATACACATATAAGAGATTTACCATATCCATTCACAGATTGTTCTTCCCTACACAGATGGTGTTTATCACCTGAATTTTCTTCAGAATTTTTTCCTGGGGAATTATCAAATAATCAACTTACCTCTCACATAATCCCTTCCTTATTATCCACAGCAAAACACACTGGATCTTACAGAAGACCGTCACACAAAGGGCAAATAACATTAATCACAATTGAGCAGAAGTAGTTATTTCTTTAAATCTCAGATGCTGCAATCCACAGTAGCTTTTTTTTTTTTCTAAATCTAATGCCACACCAAAATCTGATCAGATGAAGAGAAGTGGAATTGGCCAGTATTGAATTTTAGAGACTTAAGAAACCACAACTCCCCTAATCAACTGTATTTCACAAGAAAGACATTCAGCCAGCTTTGTTCATCCCAGATCCCAAAATGAAAACCTGAACATTATACATATTCATGATAGAGGAAGAAATAATATTATTTTACTCAACACACTCTGGAAACAGGTATAGAGAAAGAAAATAAGAAAACAATATGAAATCCAGATTATATTTAGCTGAATATTTACATGCAATTTAAAATCATATTGGATAGCTCTGTGAATGAGATGTGCTGACACAATAACATCATAATATGCTGCATGGGATATTTTTCTGAAGAGTTTTCTCAAGCCATGAGGAGTGAGGGAGTGAAGGAAAGCTCAGCACAGCTTATCCAGATCAACACCTCTCTTCAAGACTGACAATGAGATTTTTAACAAAACCATTAATCATTTGATTGAAGGCAATTTGACTAAAATGGATTCCCCCTGATCCAAAAGAATTAATTTCAAACACTGCAGGGTGTTTTCATGTAACATGAAAGGGCTCCTTTTGTGCTGCATGAAATCCAGACCTCACAGATCTACTCTTCTGCAGCTCCATCTGTGCATGGAAAATCCTTGACTGTTAGTTGTCCGGATATTTAAGTTTCAGAGGAGTAAATTATTATAGGGCTCTGGCACCTTTTCTATAACCATGTAGCAAAAAAACACAGGCCACCCATGTTATGAATTGCTCCACTTTCAGAAAACAAAACAAAACAAAAAACATAACAAAAGGGCTGCAGAAGGGAAAAAAATCCCATATAGTGCCATATATTATTTTAATTCGGATGGTACACTACTTTCTTGTTTGTCTGGTGAACCGGAGCATCCTTAAGACATATGACAGACTAATATTCCCTCTGATTTGAACTGTTTTGCTATACTACTCTGAGCCTATGTTGTTCTGAAGAAAGAATCAAGCTCTAGGTCAGGGATCCCAGGCTGTTGGAAGCGCATCAGTACCACTATCCATGCCACCTTGGATCACTCTGTGACTCGGCACAGAGCAGGATTGTGGTGTGTGACCAAGGACAACACCAGTTTCCACAAAAACTTCCATAAGGGGAACCCAGTATGTGGGGTATCCTGGGACTCCTTGTCCCAGCTGGTGTAATATAGGACATAGCACAACTAGCTTGCTCTCAGAAGCTGGCAGCTATGTTAAGATGACATTTTCTGCCCAGACTGGCTTTTAACTTGGTGGTTTGCATACTGTTGAGGAAAGTGTGGATTTGAATAATTTTGGCAGAGCCTTTTGAGTGAAGGGCATGCTATTGAGCCAGTAGTCTATTGCACAGAAGGCACATGCCCCTGCACCTTCCCTTGCCAAGTCTTAAAAGAAAAGTAAGGTTCACACTCCATTATGTTTGGATTCCACATGCCAGATGTGCTGTAACAATACTTCTCAGCATAGATCTCTCTGGGGAAATAAGCAGTGAGTGCATAGTTGCTGGGTTAAAGATGGGATAGGTGTCACTCATCTCAGCTTTCTCAGGACGGAGGCGTTTCTGTATATGAGCAAATGCACAGCTTCAGTCGGTTGAGGAATACTAAAGAGTTTATGGCATACAAGATGAGGTAGTATGCAGCTTTGCACTTAGGCACCTATATTTCAGCTATATGCCACTTTATGTAGATCCACAGTTCCTTTTTGGCATCAACCCTCCATACCTTCTTGGTTTCTTTCACATTCTGTTTTTAGAGGACAAAGGATTTCAAGAACGTTTTTGATACAACATGCATAAAGACTTAATTGCCTTTTGAGAATACTTTAATTTCCTTCTGTCTTCATTACAGAATTTTAAATCATAAGGGCAAATCTCTCTTCCCCCTTTCAACATGTTTTCAACATGGAGAGTTCATAATGACAAACTATCCTTTGGGTTAAAGACATTGCAGGGATGAAAAAAAAAACAGCCATGCTTCCACTGTCTGGTAAAAAATAATTGCTAGCATACAGGTGTTCCTTGGCCTTTCACTTTAGGATGTAAGCCAACAATTAACTGCTTATCACTAGGATATCTCTACTACCAGTTTATTTCCCAGCTATGAAATTTATTTTTTCTTTGTGTTTTTTTCTGGTCATTGATGTACATGTAAACCCTAGACAAGGAGACCAAATACTAGGGCACTGATGCAATTCGGTCATTCCCATGAGTACCAGGAAATGTCTTTATTTTTGCAGAGACAATGAACAAAGAATTAATCTGCTGTTATCCATTCAAAGATGATACCTCATCACAAAATAATAATTTCTGAGAGTCAAACACTAATTTCTGCTCAACACTGAACTGCTTCAATTTGATCCTTCTGGCAGTCTTTCAGCCACCAGGTCTTGAGTAAGAAGATGTGGTTCTGCACAGAAAGTGTAATAGTCATATATGCCGAGCAGAAAGACACCATGAATGGCTAAGATAGACATGGGAACAGGGAAAACATTTTGCTGGGGTGAACACAGAGTTTAACCTGAACAGAAGGGCTGAGTATACACACACCAGATTGCTGTTATGAACAGTCTGCTATGCATCTCATGCAAGCAGTAAGGCCTCAAAGTGCCCTGATGGAGCATGAATGTTACCATATAGTGGAACAGCACGGACACACCTCTGTCCTTCTCTGGAACAGAGATTACTTTAAAAGGGAAAATACCTCTTATCCCTTCTTTGTAGGAATCTGTGTTTATTGAAACTACAGGTAAGCTGGATATGTAGAAAGAAAAGGTGAGGAAAAGTACAATTGCACCATTGTTGTAACAGTAGTAGTGATTTGTATGTAGAGTTGCACATTTAGGATTTCAGCAGTTTTCCAGATAGATATTGAAGTTCTGTGATGTTACATTATAAATAGAAGTGTACAAGGATTCATAAGTGAACATCCAATATTTTACAAGAAAACTCGAAACTCAGCTATAGCAGAGCAAAAGTAGGGATTTCATCTGCAACATCTTCTCCAGTTTTCCATCCTGTTTCCCTATAAATAATTAGCAAAGCAAAAGTGATAACCTTTGGTCGCTAATGTTGTTGCTGGGTTTCTAAGACCCCACCCTCACTACCAAGGGAAATTATCTTTTTAAGCAATGGGAAAAAGGGACAAGGCACTTTCAGATTTCTAGAGGTGAATTAATTTAGGTTGTGCAAACCCAGTTGAAGGGAACCCTTTGCAAGCTTTGAGGCCCATGTAGCCTTCATTACCAGTTCAAAAACACATGAAAGTGATGAGGACAGACAGACTAGGTAGGTAGTGTGAGTTTTTACAGCCCTGGAAAAGATATCAAACTTTGATAGCGAGAAATGTGAAGTATTTACAGATTAGGAAATATCTTTTGAAGTTTGCTAGAACCACTGGGCCCTCATTTAATGTAAAATAAATTTGATGTGCAGTATCAATTCACATGCAAAAAGATTAATATTGTATTGCAGACATTTCAGAAAAGTGGCACAGAAGATGAGAAGAAGCTCAAACGTTAACCTGAGAGAAGAGCTTTCTTTCATTATAAATTATGACTAGGAAGGATTTTGGAGCTAAGCAGTTCATTTTGCCTGCAGTAACTTGTCACTTTAGGATCCAAGATCTTACTCCTGAGGGTACTGCGCCCACCTCAGGATGATTCACCTCTTTTTTTCCTCACAGAAAGTGGTCCAATGAAACTATGCAGTCTAAACTGGTACTAAAATTAGTACCAGCTCAGATTTTTCTGCTACTTATCAGAATACTTTCATGGATTGTATATTCAAGTTCAAAAAAAAAAAAAAAGAAGAAAAGGGAAGAAGGATGTGTTGAGCATGGAATATAGAGATAGAAGCCAACAAACAGCATTTTCACACAATTTGTCAGAGTTTAAGAAAACCATATCCCTGCCCATTAGAATTCAACTGAACAGAACAATCTGGAGAAAATCACATTAGCCTTGACAGAGCAACAATTCTTCATCTGAGGTGCTCCTACTAATATAATATTTCAGTGTCTCACAATTGTAATGATCTAAACTTCATGTCTGTGAGGCACAGCAATCCTCTTACACCCTTTGACAGGTGAAAGAACTGAGAGGTAGTGCAGGGTTTTGACTTAGGAGCATGGTAGGTCTACCTGGGTCAGCAGTAGATGACCTGACCTGTACTTTCTACAGATGGTCTCAGGGTTGCAAGTTCTACACTGCAGGAAAGGTTTGTCTTGGCTGTCTGCCACCAAATCTCTGCTGCTCACTGTTGTGGACAACATGGACCATGTAGCTCTACAGCTGCTACATAAGCAGCTGAGCTTTATTGGGAACTCTTTTCAGAGGGGGGCGTTATCAACAGGGTGAGGAAGAATGGATATAGATGCTCTCAGTGATTCACTGAAGGTCACAGGGTAGGGAAGGAATCTAAAGGAATAAATTTATCATATCTATCCATATACTCCAGAT
This sequence comes from Ceyx melanurus, assembly GCA_024611195.1. Classification (NCBI taxonomy): domain Eukaryota; kingdom Metazoa; phylum Chordata; class Aves; order Coraciiformes; family Alcedinidae; genus Ceyx; species Ceyx melanurus. Next base: position 82,224 of record JANHGL010007784.1, on the reverse strand, counting down.
GTGAAAATAGTGCCCTTTCTAGTTTTGTGTTTCCCATTCCTTTGATGAAAGTTTAATGGTCTTTAGTGTTAAGAAGACTAAGAACTTACTTGATACTCTTCAGATCAAGTTCCTGTTGACAACTAGTCTTTACTCAAGAAGGACAAAATCCAACATGAAAAGATGAAGTGCACATTAAGCCTCATAGTTCCATATATGGTCCACAAACCAAATCACATCAAACCACACCAAAACCCAAAGTCTTTGGTCCGCAGTCTTATGCTCCCTTACAATGCCCATTAGCCACAAGATGAATTATAGCATATGAGGGTTGCTGTACAAAATTATGTTACACAGTACAATGTATAGAAAGTAAAATTATACATAGTAGAGTAACACCCGGAACAAAACAATGCAGTACTACTGGTTAGGGTTATGACCTAAGAGGAGCAATGTCCTTCTTCCCCCAATACTACGCAATCACTGCTAAAAAAAATAAGACCATCTCCATTTGTTTCTGGTGATATAATTTTGATGCTCAGGTACAAACTCAATCACATGTCTTTCATCTAGCCAATAATCTCCCTGCTAGCTAGCAAAAATCCAAGCCCTATTGCACACACCTATGATGTAACTAAAAGATTCTTAGTCAGGATGCCAGAGGCATATAAACATTGGCAGCACTGCCGTTTTTGCAATCCACAGCAGCAAAAGGATTGCTGCTAGTTTACAAAACAAAGCAGCTGACGCTTCTTTTGGTTGTCTGCCAGCATGCTGTCCTGAGATCCCCTCTCACAGTCTTTTTTGACTTTGACACAATCAAAGTGCCACAGACCTGTCCCCTGACTGTCTTCAGGTCCCCTTCTACAGGTAATTAGACTGTCAGTGGTGGCAAAGTGTGAGGCTGAGGGTGGGATGTGAAGGAAGTAATGTGAACCCTGAATGATGAAGGATAATGACAAAGAGGCAGGAGACAGGCAAAGTGGGAAAGATACTTTTTGGGTACTATAGAAAAAGACTTGTAATTTATCTTGTATTTAAATGTGATCCTAATTCAAACATGGAGTTCAATTCCTTCCCTGTGAATGATTCCTAGTAGATCAGAACGGGAAAAGATGTCTTGATTCCAAGATAATGAAAAAACCCCTTTTACATTGTAAACTTTTACAGCATCTGACTAATAAGATTGCAACCTTCCAGTAATCCTAAAGGAAATGTGGCCTTATCAGGAATGTCACCTCTTATGTCATCATTAACTAATGATCAACTATGTATAAGATGAAAGTAAAAAATTTGCACATGTAATATTTTCTTCTTCTTATGTCCCCTAAAACACTTAGAAAACAGAAACTTTTAGCAGGTCCTGACTCTTCATCAGTAATAAATTCCTACAAATGCCAGTTTGATACAAGGGCATATAAAGAATACAAACCTTGGAAACTGGTATGTTAAAATTTCACACTTCAAGTTCTAAAATGAAAAAAAAGGTGCATTAAGGTATTAGTGTGTTATAAGTGCAGATGGTCCTGAAGGCTTTTAGAAATACCAAAATGCTCAATCTTTCATCCCATGGTAATCACATGGTTAGCTGATTGTATCTGTGGATGTATTTAACCTCCTAATACAGAACTTTTCATGTAATTTTTACCCTCTTCTTTTGTAACACACGAAACCCTCTGAATAGATGACCAAATATAATTCATTTCTCAAGAAAATGTATGTTGTAAATATTGTGTAAATAGCCATGCAGACAAGTTGGCAAAGGCATGAAGCTAAAGACATACATCACCTCCAGGACCGTGTGAGGGCAGGTGTAAATCCCTGTGCAGGAAGCAGGCAAGGTTTATACAAGCATTTATAAATCTGGACACACACTTGAAAACTTTACAGAGCAGTAATCAATAACTAAGAGAATAACAACCTAGAATTACACAAGTGTGTATGAATTCTGCTATGGTATAGGTATCTAATTTGCCTGTCAAGGTGTATATAGCTATAAAGCCAAAATAAAGATGTTGCTACTTTCCTTATTCTTGCAGAAAATATTTTCTATATAGGCATGACTAGAAATATAGGCTTCATGTAGCCAGAAAAGCAAGGTAAGGTTTGGTCAATTGTCTCTGACCTTTGAAGAAGTGTACTTAAGTTGTTCAGTGGCCCTTTGCTGTCAGATACTCTGGTTAAATTAGAAAATGTAGTTTAACTATGTGAGTTTTGTTACATGGGTAATGAATTACACAGTCATTTTGCAGTACATGTGCATTAAATGGGATTATTTGGAAAAGAAATAACAATTTATTTAAGAGGAAATTTTAAGGTAATCTTCTCCTGTGGGGAGATTTTGCCCTGAACAGTTTGTCTTCCTCTTCCTTGCCAAGCTCTGCTCTCTAGCTGCTTCTCCATCTGAACTCTCCTAAATTCACTGGGTGGCATTTTTTTTTTTCCCAAGATCAACTTAATCACTGATAAAAGTGCTAAACATGACACCATGCTCACCTATTTATTTCCTGGTAAAACTAGTCTGAAGTATGACTATCTCTTGTCAGCCCTTCAGGTTGAGGATGATTTTTATTTGTGTTATCCGGCACTGAACTCCTTGTCAGGAGATCAAGCAAAAGAATGAAGCAACATTATAACTTCCAAAGGGTTAATAATTTGTTATACCTAAAGAAAGGACATTATTTTCTATGCCATTTTTTAGTATTTCTTCCATTTAAAGAATAATGGGGACAGGCTGTTGACTGGAATTTAGTCCGATAACATCCTGGTGATATGCACCAGGTGAGACTCTATCTGCTGGTAGGGATTTGGGGGATCACTAGCCTCCCTTTTCCCTTTAAATTTCAAGAAAGAAAATAAAGAAGACTCTCATAGAGCACTACTCTTCACAGCATCCATCCCAGGTACATGAGATCCGTCCCACCCCTGCTGGCTCCTTCTGCAGATGAGTCACTTGTATTGCAGCATTCTCCACGAATCAGGAGCACCAGTGAATCCAGTCCAGAGATACCCAGGGAAGGGCTGGATGGGGTCAGCCATGCCTGGGAAAGGTGGTGCCAGCCTCAGGCCAGGGAGGAGCAATAATGAGAACTGTCCCAACCTGCTTGGAGTTAAGGGTTTCAGCTTCATTGCCAGTTCCCAGATTAGAGTTAGGGGTTTCAGCTTCACTGCCAGTTCCCAGCCAGTGAGAGTGAGAAAAGCAGGGGACAGGGTTTTTGGAAACCTTTGGAGAAATGCTGGCATGCTTTTATCCCTTATCATGGGATTAGATTTAGGATGGACCACAACACTCAGAATTATGGGAGAGTTTTGCCAGTCCCACAGATTGACAAGAGGGATTTCAGAAGATATGTTGAGAAAGGAAAACATTCTAATTCATCACATTTTCTTGTGCAGTTCCACATATTCAGAGATGAGAGCAGACTTTTTTTTCCCCTTGTGAAACCTGACCAAAGCTTGTTGAGGCTGTGGGAAAGGTCTGAGTGCAGCTGAGTACTCTACAGAAATCAGTCTGAGTTTTTTTTTGAAGGGGTATGTCCCAGAGCAAAAATTCAGCCTCACGTTGGGCAGAAAGTTCCCCCTAACAGCTGACTATCTGCAGCACCTGCGGGACCTAAAAAAGGTGTCAGGGGTGGGAGTGCAGAGGAGGAAGCTGTGGTCTGAATATTAGAAGTGGTATTCTGCAGCAATGACTGTAATAAATAACTCAGTATCATTTATTATATGCTCTCACCCCTTATGTGCCAGAGGTGGGAACAGTCATATAAGGTGAGTGTATGAAAAAACGTGCTCATTTGTATTTGTGTCTGGTTCGTTTGCTCAATTTACACCAGGGTAATAATAATAACACTGCAGCAGTCTCTTGATAAGCAGTCATCTGAGGGAAGGGAGTCAGTCTCCTCATCCATCACGTGCTCTTGCTGCCCACTATCATGCTGGCCCTTTGAGTCCGTGATGGGCAGGCACTGAAAGCATTTGAGTGCACTTATTGCCTTCTGCTAAGCCAGGAAGTAACACTAAGGGATCCTTATGTCACAGATTCATTTTCTTCAGGAAAACACAGGGAAATGAGATGCCATAGCTCAGTTCTGTTCTTATTCCTTCCAGAGTAAACTCAAGGCACTGCAGTGAACTCAGAGGCGATAATTCAGAGGGAAACAGTGCAACTGACACTGGTTTGGCTGGATAAACTTAAAAGAATATCTGGCTTCTTTCAGATTTAACTGAAGTAAATTTGCTCCTCAAAGCTTCATTCCTCGTCTCAGTTCCTGTTCCCTGTCACCTTATGAAAAGGCACCACTGACAGATGAGCTTCCAGCAGCTGCAATTCAAGGTATATTTATTTGTTGGCAATTTATTTTCTCTCCGTAGTGAAAATGCAGCTTTTGGGAAGGTGAATAAAGTACATAGGTAACTGAAAAGCAAAAAAAAAAAAGGTGTGTTTTTTTTTTCCTGAGCCACAGACAAGGGACAACCCATGTCTGCTGCTTACGTTAATGTTCTTGTCCTGATGCTGCTGTAGCCACAGGACTAGAAATGCTGGCTTTGCCTTCTCAGGACTGCCCAGAATGTGCTGTCTCTGAATGCAGTGTGATTGGCAGTCGTGGTGCAACTGCACGAGCTATCAGGAGTGTGGCCTTACACAAAAAAATACTTACCTCACCTAGCCTATCTGTTGGCAGGCCAAGGATGCTTTGTGGACAAGTTCAAAACAATCCTCCAACCTTCACCCTGAGTGAGCATGCCTGTAAGGGAGCACGTGTGGAGGTGGGAGAGGGAGGGGAGGGAAGGTGGTGCCTTGCTGCACAGGCTTTCCACAGAAGAGAATGGTGGTGTGTTCCTGCAGAGATTTAGCTTGGCCTAGGTGCCTTTTCCTTAATGTTAGTGAGAAGTCAGGATTATAACTGATCCCCACTGCTGGCTGGGCTGAGGTGGATAAGAGAGCCCTGTGGCTATGAGGGGAAACGGCAGCTCTACATCTCCTGCATATCACCCTCATCTCCAGTAAAGGGCATGGACAAATTAGTCAACCTTAAGGGTTATTCTAATTTATAGCAGCAAAGAATGGGCCTCTGAGAGCCATTATACTAGGCAAGGGTAATTGGAGAGCTAACACCCTTTAGCTAGATGTCCTTTTCTGAACATTTTGTATGTGAGAACTGCCAAGAAGAAGCCAAATGGCACCAGTTCAGATAAATTCCCTGCTGGGCAGATCCTCTGCCCCTCATCCATGGTAGCATTACTTCTCTGTATCTTAAAGGCGCTGGATTTCCCCATGTGTGTATAGTATGGGTCTGTTCTAAGCCTGTCAATAACCTCTCCCCTATTACACAAGGTACTTTCTTGTTAAGAACCAGGATTTTGGTGCAGTTTATACATAACCAGCCTGGACTGTGCATTTCCCATAGCCACTTCTACCTCCAGTGCTTGCAACAGATGACCTAATAAAGTTCATGTGTTTGATCTCAAGCACCTCTTCTGCTGTTTTGCAATGGTTTCAGCCCCACAGAAGACAAATTGACCAGGGCACTCCATCTACTCACTGTATTCCCAGGACAAATTTGCAGAAAAAGTGTGCAGAAGGGATTATATAACATATGAAGAAGTTTTCCAAGACACTAAGGTAGAATCTCATTACTGCTTGAATGGTAAATACTCGCTAACAAAGCCACACCTTTACTTCAGGTACTATTGTAACAATTAGGAGTTTTGTCTCTCCCTGTAAACATGATGTCTGACTCAGTATGGGCCAGTCACTATTTTTTTAACTATAGCTAGCTCAACAGCCAGACAATTGAATGTCTGATGCTCAAAAGTGTGTAGCAGAATACACTGCAGCATACAGAAGTAAAGGCTATGATATGAAATCAGCTGGTCTGGATCATTTTTTACAGCTGTAGGAATTTCCATGCATCTGTTTTAAGAATCACAAAAGCTGCATTATACTACAAATATGGTAGCTTATATCTAAAGTAAATTTCACTGGAATTGATTTCCACTGATACTAGACTGAAGGAGAGAAGAATTAGACTCTTATTCCAGATTTACACCAGAAGAACTTACAGCAGAATGTGCAGTTTTCTTCCAGTAATATCTAATGATTAAATAAAGCAAAAATGAAATCTGACAAGCAGATGGTTTGATGAAATTTATAGGCAAGAATCAGATTGTCTGCCTCTTGCAATTTACATAGTCATTTAGACCAACACTAAGTGACTTTAACTCTCTACTATTCTAAGCCAAGGGTGTGTCCCGCCCAACTTGGTAAAATAAATGATTGTACAAGGCATGGGGTAATACAGGATCAGGTTCAGTGACATTTACATTGCATCCTTCCTTGTGAAAATTTACACCCATGAAATTTTTCCATTGCAATCATGACAGTGTAAAAAAAAGAAAGTTCTTTTGTTGTTTGTTTATTTTTATTTGTTTGGTTGGTTTTTGTTGTTGTTGTTGCTTTTGTTTTTGCTTTGTTGTTGATGTTATTTTCCCCTGGAAAATCAGGAGTATTAAAAATGGATATTAAAAAAAGTAATTTTAACAGAATGATATTTGGGGGGGGATAAGGCTGTACCTCCAGCATCTATAAACTGACCTTAACCCAAAGAACATTTGAGAATGTTAAAGAAAATGCGGTAGGAAACAGGACTGATAGTTCACTGCTTTGTCTACCTTAGTATGTGTTCTATGCTACTAAAATAAAAATATTTTGGCTTCTAATTTTTATAACAATAACCTTGAAGGGAGATTCCAAGAAAGCATGAGGTTATGCCACTGCAAAATTCTGGCATGGGAAAAGGGGGGGGAGCGTGGTTCCTGGGATCAGCAGGTCTGTGTTCTCATTTCTAGAAGGTGTGCCAGAAGAACCAAAGGACATTAAGAGTGCACTGGCCACTTCAGACTAATAGATACTTAAATGCATGAAGGATCAAGAAGCTGGCTCAGACACCATAGCCAGGTGTGCATCTGGCAGGGAGACTTCAGTTGACCTGTAGATTACAGAATTTTGCAATCAACGTTTAGTCTGATTAGACAGGACAGGTAACTTGTCAGAAAAGAGAAAGGATAAGCAGTGAGAAGGTTTTCACTAGGCAGCAGGTACACTTCATGTCAAGCAGTACAATGCTGCCTTCTGCACTACAAACCCCCCTCTGGTTTTTAGCACTGTAACTATCTTAATTCATCCAACAGTCTGATTGCCAAACAAAATATTAACTGAAGGTATACACAAGCTGCTGCAAGGCAAGATGGAACAGGACATACAAGACATTATCAGTTTGTGGGTGATCTTGCACACCTTCACTGACTCCAAGGCAGCTTACTGCACTTCTTTGTGGAGGGATACTTTGTACTTACTATGGAGTTGAAGTCCAAATGTAGGACTAAACACAATCTATATGAAACACTGGAGATTTACATACGGCATTTCCATGGAGATAAGACTTCAAGAGTCCAGTGAAACACAAATTTAGCATTTTTTCCTTATTACTTCTGTGAACACTTTTGCTTGTAATCAATAAGAATAGCCCTTTCATAATGTGACATATATATTGTGGTAAATTGCATTAGATATTCACATATATCTAATCTATTTTTTTTAAAGGAGATAAATTAGGAGGTAGAAAATAAACAAGGTAAAGGTAATTAATACAAACTAGGAAAGTACAGTAATCTTAAGAACTTTAATCTTTGGCAGGTACTTCATCCTGAAATCTCCACTCCCAAGGCATGTGTTTCCTACATTTATCTTATTATTTAAATTACCTGCTTGTTGACCAAAAGCATTTGTGTTTTACATTACTCCAAGAGGAAATAACAAGAATGACATAGTGCCCACACTGAAGGGAATGGCTGAATCCTGATATCCACACAGTTGTGCAATGATGCTGTTAAATTATGCTGCCATGAAACTTCAATTTTCTTTGACTTGCACCAAGCACAACCCAGAGGCATGGAGCAAAATATGTTCTTGAGGGCCACCTTCTGATATTAAGGAAAAGAAGGTGAATGCAGGGAAATTAACACCAACCGTGGTGTCCAAAGAGATGACACAGAGTGGTTAAGTCCTTCTTTACATTACATTTTTTTTATTCCTAAATGTTCATCCTTCCCCATCATTACTTTTGTATGAATGGGTGCCAGTGTGTTCTTCACTCAGTCATGGAATGTGGACATGGAGGTGGGTATTTTGGTGGACAGCTAGAAGCAGCATTGAAATGGGCTGGGATATGTCAGCTCTTCTTCCTACTCCAGGCACTGCTTTAAGTCTGTTAAGAAAACAAGGAAATATCCAGTGAAGAAACCCCGTTCCCCTAGGAAACAGCTCAAGATCATTTTATCAGACATATTCTGGGAAGTGGTTACTCCGGACTATGAGCAACTGTAGTCTGAGCAAGAAAACAAAGAGTGGGTCAACTGTCCGTGACACGACCATTTTATGTATCTTTGAATTTAAAAGCACAATTTGGACTACTTACTGCTGAATTAGAGTTTACAATACAACCTGAAAGGCTTCACCTTAGAGTTAAGCAGGGGTAACTTCCACAGCAATGCTTGATCAAAACTTGCCTCTCTCACTGCTAAAGGAATAAAACTGAGCTGCCTGAAACTTGTGCATTCCCAGCCACATGGCAAGCACAGCATTCATCTGCTGTCCTGTGTTGAGAGGCATTATGAAGTTAAAGTCTGCTATGAAAAAAAATAAATACTCTCCTGGTAGTTAGAAGAAATACCAAACAGAACAGAAAATAAAACAAAGCCAACAATCTGCCAACTTTTTTTTTTTTTTTCTGCAATTTTCTCTTGCTTCTGCAATAGAGGGCTACCACACTGAGGCAGATGCTAATGTGTGCAACCGCCTGCTGCTTAAGCCTGGATTTAAGACATAAATTGTAGTTTAAATGCTCTGAGTAATCCTGTGACTGGTGGAGTCTGTTATGGAGTCTTTCCATAACAGAACAGAGGTCTTCCAAGTAGCTGATGTTGCCGTGCAGTAAAGCCTGGGAACTGGACATAGGAAGCCAGGTGCAGATAGTCATGCTGCTAATGTGGGGGCTATACTGAGGAAACAAAAAAAAGGCACAAAGCAAGGTGAGTGTTGCTTCTGCAATAGACCAAGACATTATGCTGCCATTGCCACAGTGTGCCAGCTTTGGAAGCTGAGGCTAAATCCCTCACCAAGTGTTCAGTGTTGTTTTAAATGCACTATTGCCAAGCTTACTCTGGTGAAAGAGATGTAGTTGCAACTTGAAGAACTGGTCATTTAGCCCTGATGATAAGCTGCCCATCAGATCACCCAACCCATGTTCACTGCCAAGCTCACATGTGAGGAGCCTTGTGTGACCCAGACAACACCAAGACAGGCTGATACCTTGGGACGCGTCCTTCAGCCCTGCATATTCTGACAAGGCTTTGGGTATTGTAGTCAGACATCCCTCTGTCTAAATTGTGGCAGCAACAGAATCATGAATATGACACGCAGATCAACAGAAAAGTAAAACATTAGACAAAAGCTGGAGAAAACTTTGTTGAAGTTTACTTAATAAAAGCAGAAGTTGCTTATCACAAGGAATAAAATATTATGCAAATAAAAAAAACCTAATTTCAGCTGTCTGTTTAAACTTTTCTTCACACCTTTCCTCTGTAAAAACCTTGAAATACGCCTGTCTCCATTTACAATGAGCTGATGTTGTAGTTTATATCCAGTCCTCTGAGGCACTTGGATGTTACTGAGTAGTGCCAGGCAACTAGAGGTCTTGGTGACATAAAAGAAATTTGGAATCTTCTGCAGAAGATAATTAGTATCTAGATGGATGCTTTGAGAACCTGATTCAAAGAGAGATGTGTGACTCTTCTCTACTTACACACCTGTATCCCTTGGAAGAGTGATGCATAAGTACCTGCTAACTTTCCTGGTAAAAGCATTAACATTTTTTGTGATCAGGCCCTTTCTGACACAAACTGCAAGTCAAACAGAGGATTTCAAGAGCAAAAGCAAAGCATCTATACAAAGCTCTGTCTTTAGCCTGAAACAGCATTGAGCTCACGTCCTGATAAAAGGCTAAACACTAGCTAGCAAGATCAGAGGATTTCCTCAAAACACAGTCTCAGCCAGCTCCGATATTTTGCTTCATTTCATACTGTGATAAAAACATCCACTAAGCAGGAATGAAACAACACGCTTCAGTGTCAGGCACCAACCCACCCTCGCACCAACAAACTGGTAGGGAAACTCATGAGGCAGCCAGGGACCTGCTCCACTTGCACGTTAGGTAGGTCCCCAGCTCCCTGGGAGGGTAGAAATTAAAGTTGAGCATCACAGCCATTCATCAGGTAGCTAGCTGCAGATGCCATGCACGCCTTTCACTCACACTTGAGTCACCATGCTCCCAAGGCAAGTCAGTCAGAAAAAAGCCACCAAAAGCAGATTTTCTGATCAGGCACAAACACAAAGTTTCATCATCAGAGCAATATTTGCCAGAGGAAAAGGGTTTGCCTGGCAATGAGGTGGGGAGGAAGCACGGCAAGACCAGATAAAAGGAGTAGAGTGCATTGTCTGAGAAGATATCCTCCTATTTGCAGCTAGGTCAGGAGATTCTTCCCATAAAGGGTTTTTGTGTACTTGCAAGTATGAGCTCTTTCTCCTCACTCAAGCAAGCCAGGACAGGTCTGGCATGAGTGGGATGGAGATTTTTGAGGCCACACCTAGCTCACAGAAACTTGTGTTGGAGCCAACTGTGGCAAGTGCCAATAAAACCAGCAATCAATGGCAGTCTTCATATTAAATGTATCCATGCTGACTTTCCTTTCAACTTAATAGAGGATAAGACTGAAAAACATGAAAGCAGGTTGATTATCTAGAGGATGTTTTACAGCACAGGCCTGTGGTTTGTCACAGAGGCTGAGATCCTAGGTAATCCAGCTCAAGGAGGAACTCCCTGGTGATCACCATGCAGCCCAGAGGACCAAGGAGGCAGGATGACCAAACATCCCCTCCCTTCTAAAGAGCTGTGTTTGGTAGAAGAGGGATGGTGGGGGGTGCACATCCTTTGTTTAGTGCCTCCATGTCTTTTACTTGCTAATGACTGAAACTAGTGGCAGACTCATATTCCTGATGCAATCTCAGAACTCTGCTTTAGCCTGGAAGTGGCTGTTGCAACAGCACTGTGTGAAACACTGTGGTTCTTTTGTTTATTCACTAGAAACTGCAAGTGTCACACTGGCCATCAAAATGAGATCTTATATTCACACACATCTTCAGAAAAATTAAACATCCCTTACAGCACCATAACCAGACAATTAAAATCCAAAACTGAAAGCCCTCCAAAGCCCGGATTATGAAAATGCATAAAAGCAACACCATTATCCCCAGGGAGGTACAACCATGCAGTCAACACAAGAATTTGCACACATTTTGTGTTTTCACAGTCCTGTCAATATTTGTTTGTTGTGACTTGCACTCTCATGACTCCAAGCACAGTAGAAACTGTTCACAGACCATGTCCAAAATCAATTGACCTTGACTCCAGTCATAGGTGAGAATTAGACAAACAGTGTATTTTTAACTCACGTATTTTGTCAGTATTAAATTATATGCAAAAGAACTAAAGTGTAAATTGATAATATGAAAGTTGGTTTTCTACTTTTTCTTAGAAACTTGATCAAGGTTTTCCTCCAAAACAACAAACTTCTGCTCTGGAGCTAAGACCAAGCATTAAAATTAATCCAGAGGAATAATATTTTCAAGCAGTTGTAAGCACCAGAGAAAAAGCCATTGTAAGAAAAATGCACATGTAGCCGTAACTAGAGATTTCACTATCAACAAAGGCTTTAGTAAATGTCTATGTGTGACTAACAACATTGATTCTTACTGCAGAGACTTTAAGGTGAATTGCTATTCTACCTGAAAACAACCCTATGTAAACCAAATTAATAGTAAATAATCTTGAGCTCTCTTACGGATTGCAGGCAGAACAAAATGCCTTGTTTGGATTCTTCTCCGTATCTGCTCTTTGCTATTTGTTCACCTTCTGACAATTTTGCAGCAGCCAGAAAGTTCCCTTCATTGCACACAGCAAAGGCTCAATGGCCATTAATCTGGTTTGATGCTTACTGCGTCTGCATCCTTTGCTATGCCAAACAACTGGCTCTGAGGGCTTCGAAGAGGTCTATGGGCAAAAGAGCAGGATGCATTCTGCAAAAGCAGTTCTTGAACCAAATCCGATGGGACGACTTCACTTGGGAAACCCCCCACAGGCCTCTCTTGGTCAAAGCAGTGCCACTCTTACATTTCTACGCTGTCCGACTTTGCTGAGAGATAATATTTTTCCAACACAGCCTAACAGGAAGGCAAAGGCATGGGGTCAGTGTTCAGGGGGGTGGAGCTGAGGGCCCCGCTCCTCTCTGGGCAGCGGAGAAGCAGAGGAGCTGACGGCAGATGCAGCCCGCTGCCGCTGACCCAGCCTGCCTGGATGCTGACCCAGCCTGCCTGGATGCCGAGCTGCCTCGCCACTGAGACAATTCTCATTTGTTCTAACAGGATGGGCGTACGCTGGGCCGCATCCCCTGTCGGCGTAAATCACAGCAGCCCTCCTGAAATCAATGCAATTACGCCAATTTTCATAGATTCATGGATTTATTTATTTTTTTTCAAGTCGTAAGGGAGCGTTGTGATTTACATGTTGGTTTTAGCTGTGATCTATGCTGTAAATGAGGATTTATACCAGCTGTGAGGATCTAGCCCTTCAATGCATTTCAGGGAGTCTAGTCAGATAAATTCTACAGAGCAGCTGCTTTGCTGCAGACAATTTTTAGCCCTGCAGGAGAGTAGCAGAGTCCTGCAGATCCACACGGAGAGGGAAGGGTTATTTACACCTTGATGAGGGGCTAAGTGGCAAAAAGAAACAACACAAAGTACTGCCTGGAGTGGAGGACTGGGGCAGGGAACAACAGAGGTGGTTGAGCAAGGAGGGAACAATAGCTAGATGGAAAGCACCAGCTCAGCTTGCCCTCTTCAACATTCTCAGGCAGCCTTAAGACCTCCCTTTTCATTCTCATCCAACAGCACAGAGTTCCCATCACAGAGCATCCCTACAGAAAGCACCAGCACTCTCCTCAGCCTCTCCTGCCTTCACAGCTTGATGCTGTCAGCCTACGGCCATGTTGCAAATGTATACTTCACAGCCTTGATAGCCACGCACCTCTGAGCATCCAAAACACCTGCTGACAGTATCTTCTCTTGTCTTCTTGCTGCTCCTCAGCCCACTCCACTGTGACCATGTGCTGTTCCATGCTAATTGAAGGCTCTGGCCTTGGCAGTATGAGTCTCCCACAGGCTGATGGCACTGGGGAGGAAGTCCCTATCCTTTTGTGTTTTTCTGGCTGTGCTCTTCCAGACACCCCTGGCAGCTAGAAGAGGGCAGTCAGAGAAAAGCAAGGCAGCAGCTTTTAAGGGACAATACCACATTTTTCTTCCTCTTACAGGACCAGCACAGCAAGGAACCTGTAAGTTAGATGGTATTTAAGACCTCTCCTTGTAATTTCGGGTTGTTTCCCAAGGCACCTTGTTGATTCTGCCTGCCTTCCCTCAGCCAACTGCAGACAGCCCTGCCCGCAGGAGAAGAGTGCTGTTCTTGTACCTACACTTGCAAATTATCAGACCCTTCACTACACTGCTTGATTGTCTCACAGGAGGATGTCCACTGATCACTTAGGGGGCCTACAGATATTAATTAGTAGGTTAATTAAATTTCCCCCATTTTTTCCTATTTACCTCTTACTACCAGTAGGTAGATGGAGGCACTTGAAGGTTAACAGTCACTGGGGGAACACTGCACTGACATTTAGACTCATGTTTCCATGCCTTCTCTTTCACCATGACAGCTAGGAAAGCTGAATCATCCAATTCAAACCAACATAAACAGGATAGAAAGCTCCTGTAGGTTTAGGTGGGGCTGCAGATTTTGTGGGGTCATAGTGAGAGAAAGAACATGTATTTCATGGGCCAGACTCTGGGCTGATGTGAGTAAGCCTGGCTTCAGGGACACTGATTGATACTTCACGAGAACTTGCAATTTGTGGGGCCTTCTCAGAAGCATGTTGATGAAAACACTTTTATCAAGAGAAGACCAATCCACTGATTGATTATTTATTTTTATTTTGCACTGCTGAAAAGCTTCCCACAACAATGCTGCATGAAGTTTATTTTTGCCTTCTTCTCCTGCACCTGCGCACTTCCCCAGGAGCTGTTTCTTCCCTGGAATTTCTAACATGCTTCTGTAGCACCAGCTCTTCCCTGATCATCTGTTTCAAGTCAGAGAAGAGTCTCACACAACTAATCAGCCTACACATGGATTAAGATAGATCTTGTATTTTCTAATTAAAAAATCAACTGTGACAGTTAAAACACAAGCAGGTGATCTTCTTTTATTCCTGGATTCATGTCAGGTCTCTCAGTGAAACACTGGTTATACACTCAGTTCCCCTGAATGCCTCCATGTTCTCTGTCTTCTGTTGTTAAAAGTCACTCACTGTTCCCTGCTTCTTTCCTCCATCAAGTACCTATAACGTACTTTGACATGATTTTCACTACTTAACTATCCATAACAATGAAGATGAAAAATCAAAGGAGGTAATCTGGGAATAAACAAAGTAAGAGACGTGATGTGTCAGACCACAGGCAGATCTTGTAGAGATCAGTGTAAGCACCCACCCCCTGGGCAAAGGACCACCTAAGAAGTTTTGGGCTTTGTAAAGGCCAACTTGGAGATGACCACTAAATGGCCAGGAACTGCGGAGAGCATCCATAGTCTGTGGACAGTGTTCTTCTCCCTTCAGGATGTTGGAAAGGAGTACTATTGTCCTTATTGTCTGAAGAAGACACATTGCTAGGGCTCTCTCTGGATGCTTCTGCTGATGAAAGACATTACAGCATTTTTCACAAAGGGTGCACATGCCTCAGCCAAGTGCCCACTAAGTGCTTTCAGTCTATCTAATTCCTTCTCACAGCATCCACAGAACATGGCATTTTTCACTGCCTATTCCCAACTGTTGTATAGCATCATTCTGTGCTTCCAAACACCTGCTGCATCATCTCTGTGATGGATGAAAAGGTTCATATAGATTATGTGGCCTCGTGGAGGCTCCAGAGCTAAAGCCTGAAATTTTAAAGCACAGTCTAATTTCCTGGAAATTAATGTAAAAATTAATGCGTTCTGAGGCTGAAAAACGTTGAAAAACAAGTGGAGCTTGCTGCGTGACTCAAATCAACATATCTACTTCTTCCACTGAACGTTATGAAGTTCCTCGGGTTTGAAACTGTCAGGCTATGCTGGCCTACAGGGGCTTTTCATTCCTTTGGCACCTGTCAATCTGCAATACAATGTGCCATGGGGCAGTTTTATGTAACCTGGAAAGAAAATTCCAGCTTCTATAGATACAGAACCCCAAATCAGCCTATCGAAGGAAGCCCAAGGGAAAAGTGTTCAGGGACAACACAGCACCAGAAGAACTGCCTGTGAAGAAGATAAATTTCTCTATCTTCTCTATCCACCTGCCTGGCTGTGCTATGAAGTACAAGGCAATAAGAACTCTAAGTACTGAAGTTGTGCAAATTCACTGATTGCTGGCACTAACATGGCTTCCATCCTTGAAAGACAGACACTCCTTTTCACTTCTCCTTTTAGGACAACACTGGCATTTACAAAACATCAAAGTTCCTTGAAATGGAGAAGGGCTAAAGGAAAAGGAAAGAAAAGGAGAAAAGGAACTGATTATGTGGGACAACAGTGAATTAAAGGGAAGGGATGAAAGGATCACAGGATCAGACACGCATTGAGAGAGTAGTGGATGGAGGGCATCCCCAGTAGCACCTGTCATGCCATGATGGCATCTAAGAAGCTGATGGATGCAATCCACTGATGCTCTCTCTACACAACAATATGAGAGAATGATAGCACAGGCAGAGCTCCCACAGCTTCTGGGATTTACAATCAGACTTCCCACACTAGAGAGGTCCCTCAACTTTTTGAGCTCATTAGGATCTCGCAAACTACATATTCAAGCTTTACCATGAAAGCCTTTTACATTAAAGATGAAGGAAGCACATGAATCCAGAAACAAGTTTTAAGAAGCACAGCACATATTGCAAAGCTTGTAGTAGAGAATGCATTTGGCAATACTAGCAACCTGCCAGTTAATCTTCGGGCTGCTTGGCATACAGGGTGAGAAGGGCCTACTGGGCAGAGAAGGCTTGCAAGCTGAAACGGGTCTAGAGATTAGGGTTGTTTTAACAGTGGTTGCCTTGCTTTCTCATTCTCATGGTTTTAGAAAGAAATGCATGTACAACATAATCTAAAAATCTAAATTGAAAGAGCTCTGTGCCCCTCTTCTCATCTTCTTTTCTTTCTAGCACATAATACATTAAGCACTGAATTTTGCATTAATGTATATCATGTGAAATTGCTTAGTTGGATATACAGTGTAAGCAAGTAAGGGATTTGACCGGCAGATAGATTTGTAAAATCTGTCATTTTTATGTACACAGTTGTAAAAGTATCTTTGTACAGCACATTGCATTTTGACACCATGTCCTTTGTCTAGCTCAGAAGAACCCAATAGCAAACAGTGCAGTGCACAGCATATACTTTCTCAAACTACTTCTGTCATGGTCTTTCATTTTGCATAGCACACAGCTTCAGGCTGTATTACATGTTATATAGTAACAGTCTGTAACATTACATTTTCTTTTCAGAATCATGAATCAATGAATTTCATGGATCAGTTTTTTATTACACAACCCCCTTAACATAGCTGTTTGGTGTGCGTGCATATGTCTGTGGGTTTCCCTCAAAAAGAGCCAAACTGATCAAACAAAGCATGACAACAAACACATCTCAAGTGTATGCATCAAGATTCAAGTTTTGCCAAGTTCAGGCATACTTTTTTGCCTCTAAAAATGGTAGGATTTACTTTCCTCTTGCTTATGTTATTGCAGGTTTATGACTTTGTTGAAGATACTGTCAATGGATACCAGAAAAAGTGAGATTCAAATAAAGTCCAAAGGCTGTTCTATTAAAATACTGACATAATCCACAAGGCAGGAGTGAAAATGTGCATAAGAAGGTGGACAAAATTTGGGATATACAATGAGATTTGTAAATTCATACCAGCTAGCTTTTAGATCTCCACCAGACAACAGAGAAGCCAATGGCTGTAGTGCTAACATTTCTGCGGTGTTAACTTTCTATGAATAAATGTCAGGTCATCCTGAGTAGTGTGACTAAACTGTTCAGATACACCTGGGTGCATACAAACAGCAGACTACACTCCAAGTGAATAAATTAAATAACTCAATAAATTTTGTCCAAATTTTGGTAAGACCCCAGCTATATGGTGTTCCCCATATTGCTGAAGGAGATAATTTCTTGGGGGCTATTGGAGAGCAGCTGCCACCATTGCCATATAGGCAATAACACAGCACCTGGTTGTTGGTTTAGCAGATCTGGAGCTGCAGTGGAGTAAATGCACAGATTCCTGCTTAAGCCACCTGCATAAAATTACCCCATAAGCCTGTTGAAAGTTAGTGGACCTCCATGATATTTTTGACCAGATGTTAGCAAGGTCTAGAGGTCCTGAACTCTGGGCTGGCCTTCAGTTTTACAAGGACTACACTTTGTATTTATTTTTTTTTCTGCCTGCTCAGGGCCATTTTATAAACATTTTCCTTTTTCCTCTTTCAAATGAGTCATGTCCTCCTGTAAACATTACAAAAGAAATGAAAGAAAATACAGGAAAACATGCAAGGTTCTGCATAATGTGTATAAAAAAAAAAGAGTGTGTATCACTGTATGAATACCTAATTAGACCAGACATGTAACTCAACATCAAAATAACAAAACTACGGGTTAGAGCATGCAGCATTCCATGGTTAGTACTGCAAAGATATAGACAAGAATGTGCAATGAAAACCTTGTGAAGTAAGAACCATTAAACAGTGAAGTAAAAAAATCCCGCAGAGATGAAGGTAAGCATTTGCTGGGAAGCCACTTTAATCTCTTCATTGCAGTCCTTCTTGTTCTCCACCCATTCCCAGTCATGCATTTATTCCTGTACTCATAGGGATATAGGCCTACAACTTGAAAAGACCTCTGCCTGTCTTTTAATTGAACAGAGCATGTGGGCATGAGGTATACTTGAGTTAGACCTCTCAGGATGCTGACCTGGTTGCCAGCATGTGGCAAAATACTCACAAAACCTGTTGTTCTCACTGACCATGGGGACATATCTTATGTGTCTTGTGATTTGTTGTTCCGAAGAATGAGAATGAGAGCCTCTATCCAAAACAAAACATCAGATTAGACTTAAAAGCATTACTTGAGAGTGCATGAGGGTAACAGAACATATGGTTTATGTTCTGTTGTCACTGTGTCATATGTGCACCTCCTTAATACAGCATATATATATACTGTACCACACGCTACTTCTAGGAATGCTTCAGCTGGCATAAACATCCAAAATGTTATGTCTCCTGGAAGACCTGTTTATAATGGTCCCTATTCTGGCTCAATCTGTTTTTATAAGCATTCCACCTACAGATAAAAGCCAATGAACAAGTTTTCAGAAATGGTCCTATCATTCCTGCCCTATCCTTAGCCTTTTCCTCAGAAAATCTTCCCTTATTACCTGCTGTG
This sequence comes from Ceyx melanurus, assembly GCA_024611195.1. Classification (NCBI taxonomy): domain Eukaryota; kingdom Metazoa; phylum Chordata; class Aves; order Coraciiformes; family Alcedinidae; genus Ceyx; species Ceyx melanurus. The sequence goes on along the minus strand of JANHGL010007784.1, from coordinate 63,556 downwards.
AATCTCAGATGTCCATTTCTCCTTCCTGTAGAGAAAAGATGGTGAAACATTCCCTTAGTATCTTGCTGCAATATAGTTCCCTTCTTTCTTGCAAAGACTTTGTTTTTCTTCCACATTCTAGCTTTTACAGTTCACTTCCAAACTCAGCTGATCCCTTCCTGAGCGTCTGGAGTATCCCTCATCCCAGATACCACAGCAATTTATTCCTCTCTCATACTGCCTGGGGATCTGACTCATCATTTTTGTGATTGCTTCTTTGCATCAAAGCTTCATCTAACACTTGGCCTCACCGCATGAAAAAGTGCAGTTAGATATTACTATCTTGCAAGCCCTGGAGATAACAAAAAAGGAGACAGGTTAAGGCCATCCATCCACTGCTTTCACGTTTTTATTTGAGTGACTTGAGATGGTCTATCCTGGGCAAGAACAGCAGCTCAGAACAGAACCTGCCACACATTAAGAGGTGCTGCAGTCTGCTCCCAGCTTTTAAGCTGGTGAGGTGCATGCCACACATTCTCTAATGCACTCTCGGCAGTGACAGGGGCACACACCTTTTCTCTGCCTCCTGCCTTTTTACAGATGGTCCCGCTTCTGTTTGAAACCACTGCTGAGCAGCATCCACCTGAACGGTCCCATTCCAGAGCCTGCTCAAACAAATGAATAAAAACAGATGTGAGAAAGTCTCGAGGGAGCCAAGCAGGCCGGTCCAGGCTCTTGGCTCTTGGGCTGATTCACTGGTGATTGTGCTGCATGTTTGGCAGTAGGAGATTAGCTGCCCTATTCCACTACCCGTTTTTGTGCTTCTCGGAAAAGTGCATTCTTACAATCATGTCTGTTAAGGACCAGGCTGGGCACATGCTAGATGTGCATACCACCCTCCACCCTGTTTAATTCTGTTTTCCAAAATGTGCATTTTGAATGCGTCTACCGAGCGCTGCCTGCAATTAGAGACAGTCCCACAGGGCAGAGGTGCAGGCTGCATTCTGAGATATTCCTCTGCTGTAGAAAATAAACAATAGCCTCTGAGACTATTTCCCTGCCAAAATAATTTTAGCATTTCACTGTCACACAGCAGGTGATCTGGGTGGGGAGGGAATATGCTGAGAGGTGCCGCTGCGCCAACCTCAGGAGGCTGGTTATTTTAAAATGCACCAGACAATTAATTAATTTTCCTTTAAAAAATGCTGCAAAAATGTAGTTCGAGGTATTACGCTTTCACAACAAAGTCTCTATTATAAATGAGCCTCTCCTTTTCAGACAGGGCTGTAATTAGATTGCCTGCGGTGATGATGAATGGCCAAGATGAATTCATTTCTGGGGAAGCACGCAGCAACAGCCCACATCCAAAAGACAGGGCTACCTGGTGTTGCCACCTCAGGTACCTCTCTTGCCACCAGGGTGGGGATAGCAGCCTCTTCATTTGGGGTCACAAGGTACCCATAGGCGGAGGGGTTTGCCATGGGCAGCTGGCGAGTGTTACCAACAGCCCCCAGTTTGGAGAAGCCATAGCCACCCACTTTCCCTCCCTGCTCCCATCAGCCTTTTAGCAGCATGGGGCTTAGTGTGGCTCTCCAGGGAGGCCAGGGCCAGCTGGCCACAGCCAAGGGGTACAAAGCCAGGTGTGGAGCCATGGGCTGAGGCACAGCTTCCCCCACAATCCAACCAAGCCACCACCTGCCCAGCAGGCAAGGCCCAGTATGTTGCCCTCGCCTTCTCTCCCACCCCCTGGACTTCCCTCAGCCTTCCCCCAAGGCCAAGTCAAGTCTTGGAGCCATGTCAGTGCTGCGGGGCCAGCACCTGCTGAGAGAGGTCAGTGAGGGGCCAAGAGCCTTTGCACAGTGGGCACACAGCCCTCCTTGCCTTCATAATGAGCTGCAGCCTGGAGTATCTCTGGGTGGCTTTATTACTGTGATTAATGCTAGTAAGGTGAATCCCATCTTTCTTTGCAGGCTACACAGGCAGTGCCATGTGGGAGGTAGGGCAGTGGGAGAGCACTGTGCACCCTAATGACCAAAGAATGCTCTTTGAAAGGTCTGGCTTAAAACGCATTTGCTGTCAAGAAGCAGCTTGCTGGTATGTCACAGTGCTTGTGGCTGTTTCAAAGGGAACCTTTTGCAAGATGCAGTGGGTATCTGGAGAGATATAGGTCACACTGGGTTCAGTCCTGGCCAGGAATCACCCTGTGTTTACAGATGGTTGGTGTCAGAAAGGCCATCAGTATTTGGCCCACTGAGACTAACAGCTTAAGCTTTGCACTGTTTCAGAAGTTTGTGCTTTCTCTAAACCATGACATATTCTTTTTCCCCTCTCTCAACTTTACTAGCAGTTGTTACACAACAGACCGTGCCTGGAAATGAAGAGCTCCATCCAGAAGTAACAGCTACTATAAAAAGAAGACACTGTCCTCAGGACAGATCCATTTCAGTAAATGGTGAGGGTGATGCGAAATGAAAGTTGTCCTGAAATCATTAGCTCCGAGAACATTGAAAGGACTGAAGAGGTATAAGCTGAAACGTAGGAATTATAAGCAGCATTGTCATTTACAGTTACAAAAACTTGTGTGTGGACAAAATCATTGGCAGAATGAGGCAGGTGTTTGCTGTGGCAGCAGCAGCACATTTCTGCTCTTGGACTTTTTCCTGGCATTAGTAAAAATAGTCTAGTTGGAGGATGAAACAGCCACTTGCCAAAGGGCCTCTGGCTCCCCACACAGCACTGTGTGGTGTGGTGAGAATGATAAACCTTAGTAAGGAACACTGGATTTGGAAATGGCAGGCCTCTATAATGCACAGCCCACTTTAACCGTACATTTTCATGGGCCTCCCATTCCTCCTTTGGCCCTGAACACTTTTTTGAGCAACCTTAAAACTCTCAGCATCAAATAATGTAAATGTGACAGGCTTCTCTGATCCATAGGCTAAGGAGTCTTTTAGCCTCATTAGAGAAGGGAAGGGCTTTCCATCCATCTCCCAATTTTGATGGAAATAGTATACAACGTGTTTTATCTTTGTGAAACAATAAGAGCAAAGGGGCTGTGAGCCAGGGCCGCCAGCTAAGAGTTGAAGATGAAATTTAATTGGTTAGTAGCAAAATTTTAGTGCTGAGACAGCTTGTTTACATCTATTTAATGTCATTGCTTCCTGAATTTGTCTATCAGGGAGTGCTGCCTGACTGCTTCAGCCAGATAACAGACAGGTTCATGATGCTTCCAGATTTATCTTCTCTTCTGGCCACGAACAGCCTCCAGTCTTTCAGTCTGTCTGGTAGTGTCCTTTCCAACTGAAATGCACTGAGCTGCACTCTGTCCCTGCTTACACCGTGGCCTTTCACCTGCTGGTGCTGCTGTTTTAATCACATCCTTTATCTCTGCTCTGGCTCTGTGCCTTTTGTTTGCCATTCTGTAGACGTTTGTCAGTTTGCACTTCCGTGTTTCTCAAACCTGGTCCTTTCCTCTCTTACAAACCCTGAAAAGGGCATTTTATTTAAGTGAAATATTCCAGCTTAGACTAATGCTGAATGGTGCAAGGACTTAGGAGCTGGATCTTAGGAAGATGGAATTCTGGAGTGTGCTCATTACGTTGCAGGACTGAGCTGTGACTCACTGTCACAGTTCAGTGACAGCGCACTCCTGTTTTCCTACATTTGCTGTTTTTGAGCTGGAGCTGCCAGTTCCCTAGCATGCCTTTAAAAGGTAAATGGGATAGGAAAGTGCATTTGTTCATCTTGCTGTGTCTGTTGCACAGTGCTGCACAGTGAGGATATGGTCAGAGCCCCACATGCAGCAGTCTGACCAGATACTCTTTAGCTGGCAAGTGGCAGCCTTTGCAAACGCGAGGGTCCAAACAGAAGCAGAAAAAGGAATGCAAGTTTAGAGACAAACCACAATATAGGTGACTGAAAGCACAATGCACATATGTGCACAATGCATGCACTTGCACAATGCGCCCAAAAGTTCTTGTAAAGTACCCATTAAGATTCAGGTGATGTGCCAAATGAAGAGCAACTTGCACATCCAAGAAGGCACAGAAAGATGGCTCCACAGTTCAAGGGGGAAAGAATACTAGCCAACATGAGTCAAGTGCTCCTGTAAGAAAGCTGAAGGCAATGGTCTGATACTTTGCTTATCTTTGCTATCTGCTATCAATGTGAGAGAAGACTTCAGAATTTTTTTAGGACCATGACACTATTCTTTACAAATGTCTCTCTGTTACTGTAATATTATAAAAGCAAAGAGGTAGAAGTAAGGTTATTTTAAAAAAAAATGGGAAGCACTTGTTTGTGAAAAGATGCTAGAGAAATAGGTGTATCAGAAGAAAAAAAAAAAGCATAACATGATTTTGGGATTTTAAAGCTCAACAAAAAGCAATGGAGTGATTTTTTAACTAGCATTGTATCTGAGTGAATCCTAAATTTCACTATTTGGGTCTTGTTGAGTGGATTATTTGGCCAGTGCAAGCAATTCTGAACATTTCCAAATACTTCTGCTAAATGCCGAGAAAAAGAATCAGGACTAATAAAAGATCTTGTTACAGAAATAGGTGCTGGCACGGAAAAGGAATTCCATCCCTCTGACTACTGACGTTTGCATGTTCATCATGTTCAGAGTTTCACTTAGACTGAGTCAAAGTCATTACATAAGGCTTAACTATTCCTTACACAAACTTCTAATGGTAATCTACTGCCTCATTACAAAATAACCAGCCTTGCAGAGACCCTTTGGCTCAGCTACTTCTCTGTGATGTCCTGAAGAACCAAGCTTCAAGAGGAACAGAGATTTGGACTGCAACATATAACACAAATTACAACAGAAAAATGTTGTTGGGAGGTATTAGTAGGCTAAAGGAAAATAAAAATGGTTTCTGAAAACAGTAGAGGAAGAGGATCTCATTAAAATGGATTCCATTGAAAGGAAGCTGTCTAAAAAAGAACACGCCTTTTCAGAAGTTATAAGAATATTTAGGAAAACCAAACACCTTCTGTATCTATCATTAACTAGTATTTGGGTTTTTTAAACAATATAGATTTACCCCTTAGAGCCTTTCACAGTGACAGAGCCTTGGAACACTAGAGAGGACCTCCTCTTGGGTAGGGGAGGGTAACAGCAATGGTGACATAAAATTATCGTTTCTGTGTGTGAAGACTAACTTGCTCTACTACAAAAAATATTTAATACTGTTCCTTTGACATCACATTTTGTTAGGTGGGAACACAGACCATAACTGGTATGTGCCAGGTCTGCTGTGGAACTCAGCAGAGAGACTGAAGTTACCTAACTGGAAGAACTTTGAAAGATGACCAGTTGGTTTGGGGTTTAAGTGAATTAAAAGATGTTCTTCTCTGTCCCCTGGGTCTCTCACAACTATGTGCTGCCTGTAAAAAATGAGATCTATTTCCTTAGGGGAACAGAAAAGAGAATACCCTTCATATAATTTTACTTAGCCCATAAGGGCATCAACCAGGCATGACGCATTCATGGCAACTAACAAGGTTTGTAAATATACCATGTCTAGGAAGTCACTGGTGGCAGATGTTTTTTATCCCTCACTGCACACAAGCCTTGTAAGCACGAGCACCCTTTCAGCATAGATGTGAAGGGAAAATGCAGTAATGTCTTGCCATGGAGAAAGAAAAGACATTGTCTAGAGTTGAGCACTTCTGGGCAGAGGGGGATGAGTTGGCTCATTTAGAAAATTAAACGTGACTCTTTGTCCTGGTTTGAGTGAGAACAGAATTAATTCTGTTCAGTGATTTTACTTTTCAGCTCAGTTCTTCTAACTAACTGCACTTTCTGAAGTTAACAGCCTGTTTTCACAGACACTCTTTAAGCAGAAAATGGATTGATGTAATGCAGACATCCCATCAGCTGTGTGAGACAAAAAAGTTACAATCTGGCTAAAAGCACCCAATGCTTTTTTTGAACTTCAGGTTATTATAAAAAGCTGTGGGTAAGTAATTTTTCCAGTTCCTATGGATAATAACATATGAAACCATTCAGAATAAGGAAAGAAGCAGTGTCTAATAACAATCATGATGCATTCTCAGCACTTAAAGGAGCAAATTTAGCCCTGATGCAATCAATGCAGTTGTACAAGACTCTAACTACCCTGCTGCCTCCATCCTGCAGGTCTCTGCATACCCTTATGTTTCAGTGGTTACAGCTCAGTGAGCTCTGAACTACCTCTCCAGAGCCCTGGCAGGCTCATTGCCCAGATGAAGAACCGAGGCACCCGCTGCAGTGCCTGCTTCATCCTGATTCCCTGCAAGCCCTGTCTTCTTCTAGGGCTCATCCTGGTATGCCACAAGAGCATGGCCAGTATGTGTGCCTTGACACAGGAACTGAGAAGCACTGTCCAGCTCCTCAGGGCCAATGTATCTATGGAAAATAAGCAAGTGCTCATTGCCTTTTAAGAAGACATTCTTGTACGAGATCCAGAACAAGACCTAGAGCTAAAGAAATGCTTAGCATCTGAGGAGTGCAATAGCTGCACAGTCATCACTGAATCCACTGAAGTACTTGACGTCAAGAATGAAACTGATGAAGCTTTCTGCTGCATTGCACAAGTTATGTCTGTCCTCTCCAAGGTCCTCATGCCACATGGCAACTTATATTGACCTCTCCTTGGATATGATAAGATCCTCCCCTTTGAGGATAGGGGCAGCTGGTGAGCCAAAACTGCCACCCACTTTGCAAGTTTGGGCTTGTCTACTGCTCTTTAGGCCTGCTGCCACTTCCGTTTATCTGGTCCATTCAGCTGTTGCTTCTTGTCGCAATCACTGCCATCTGTCTGTCTAAGCAAGCAATTGCCTGGAAATGTCAAAAAACCCCAAACATGCCTGCCTTCCTGCCTCTCCTTCTCATCCCAGACATCCTGTGACAGAACACAACCTTGTGGCTCTTTATCCAGGACTGTGATATCAGAGGTTGCTGTGACTTCTGTCACAGAAAGCCACAACAAGCCTTTGATTTCAGGCTGCTCTGCTTTTTTTAATAGTGTGTTTCATTCATCCATCCAAAGTTGCCTGAGTGGAGGAGCTCATGACCACACTGACACTGGTTTGGAGACTTCATTTGTATGTTGGGTTTTGTTTTATTGCCACTCATTGTTGACTTTAAAGTGGAGCCAAACCATACAAAGAATGCACAGACTTGGTGCCCTCCTCTGTACAGCCTGTGTAACACTGGTTTCCAGGAAGAAGGCACAGTGGGGGAGAGTAGGAACACATCAAAGAGTCAACCTTTTCATTTCTATGTTTATACATTCAGGAAAAAAAAAAAAAGAAAAAGGAGAGTAAAATAATATTTCAGACTCTCTTTAAAATAGCAAGCATGCTCCTTCTGCTGACCTTGCATAAAAATGATAATCAAAGGGCCTTTTTAGTTAGCTCCAATAGAATAATATATAGAGAAAATACATGTTGGTCCAGTGAGTGAAGTGTTACTATAAGGCTTCCAATGATGTAATCCCAGGAAAAAAAAAAAAAGAAAAAAAAAAAAGAAGTTAAAAAGAAACAGCTGAAAATTAAATAAAATAATAGAAACATGTCCTTTCATATGAATATGTTTATAATTATGGGCATTTAGAACTATATCACTGCTGAATGTAGGTCAGCATAACTCTGCTGTGTCAGTTCACAGTATTCAAAGAGCTTTTCCTTTAACCATCTCTGCTTTGAGCCAATAAATTCCCAAGTATAACTTCGAGTCTCCAACTGGACCAGGTGTGCAGGTTCATAACAGCCATAATCTGAAGGGATGGGGTAATGGCCAGGAGCCACTGGCTTAGAATATTTCCTCCTGTCTGAAAAGACTGCAATCCTCCATGCTAGCCTACAGTGGGTCTCAATAAAATAGTACAAATATTTGCCATTTTGAGCAGTAGTACCTTAGCTTTGAGGTGGGTGCACAGATATTATCCTTATCTGTCAAAAGGGAAAACTGCATTCCCTCAGCATCTGGTAAGCAGGTCTGCAGCAAGCACAATTAGACCTCTGGTCTTCTCTCTTCAAGCCCCAGGCCTGTGGCTCCAGCTCAAAATGCTGTCATAAAGTGACTCCAAAGAACGAGCACTTTACCTTGAAACAGAGCAGATTATATCGGGCACAAGATATTTAAAAAAGGAAAAAAAAAACAAAAAAACAAGCAGCAGAATGCACTCAGTGCCCCTGCAAGGTCTCCACTTACACAAAAACCATTTCAAATCAGCCAAGTTAAACACTGGCCTGCACTATCCCCACACTCAGTACATTTCCCAAGGACACAGTGTAAATGCTTCCATCAAGGCACAGCTTAATTTATTTGTTTGCTTCTCTTCCTGCTCACGAGAAAGCATTTTTGTTTAAATGGGGAGAATAAATAGTCTCCTGACCCTTCTCTCTGCAGCACATGCTCCAGCACTGCTCTGTGTTTATGAGGCTAATGGGGCAGAATGCTGTGGGAGGCCCTTGTTAAAACAAGTGCCTTCCCTTTCATAATGCAGTGATTTTGGGCCAGCATCGTGTTTGCAGAAGCAGGAGGAAGAGGAGGCTAATAACAAAAATCCATTATCGGAGCTTTCTATGCGTAAGGACAGCGGGACAAATGTAGGGAAGACAACAAATACCTTGGAATAAAGAGCCCATGATGGAGATAAATAATCATGGGGCTCATTCAACAAGAGCCTGCTGTTCAAAATCCACTGGAACAGCTGCAGCTTACACGTCATTATACTTCTGATCAGTGAGCATTAGGAGCCTTTTTGTGAGTCCCTTGTTTATTATATTAATCATTGCAAAAGCAGACTCTGTAGACATAAACCAAAGAGTCAATGTGTGGACTTCACCCCAAATTTGCCATTCTGTCTCAATTTTAACCTCAGGTCTTACATATCAAGCTTATTTCTGCACACACGTCTCACCCTAGCAGTATCTAGGGATTGTGTCAATGTATTGTGCAGGAGAAGATGCTTTTCCCTACTGTGCTGAAGGAAAATGACATATCCCTGATAATGAAGGGGAAATGAGGCACCTTGAAATGTTCTAAGAAGAAAGGTGCAATTCTCTTTCACAAACAAGTAGAGGAAAAGAATAGAAAATTTCTGAGACCTCAACTGCTCTCTTCTTCTTACAGATACCTTCTTCATGCTTTAGATCTTGATTTGGGTCAAAGTCCCTAAACAGTGTTCCTTAGGCAGATCCATGAGGTGTGCTTCTTGCTTACCCTGTGGTAGTAGCCCATAAGCCATACAGAGTGATAGATGACCTGCAGATCACCTGGTAGAGGTAGCAGTAATTGAGCCTTGCCCAGCAGATATTTTGTTGGACAGGAGAGGGCAATAAAACTATGTCCACTGCCTTCTTCCTGCCCAACCATTAAAGTTAATTTGCTAGTGTCACTGTGGTTCCTTTGCAGCTGCAGATCTTGTATTGCTTCTCTGAGATGTGTGGGGTCTTCCATAGGCACAGATGGCTCTTTTGGAATGAGTTATATTCAGTCTTTTCTGTAAAGTTTTGTCTGGATCTTCATTGGCTTGATCATTTTGGTACAAGTTGATACTGACTGGAATTGCAGGAAGCTCCAGTTTCTGAACTGTCTATAATATCAAATTGAACATCAGTTCCCAGTTGCTAGTACCAGAACTACTCCACCTCATTTTGACCCCATAATTGCCTGTCATCTCCCAGTTTCTAAACACAAGTGAAACCTGGGCATGATGGCTGACAGGAAGCAATGGTGGTCTGAGCAGGTATCCAGTTTGGACCACTGCTAAGGCAGGAACTTGAGGTGTTCTGTGACATATCCTAGCATGCTTGTGTGGATATAGTCTCCATGGATTAATGGCATCTCTCCACAATCGAATCCTAATTGCATAATTCATCTGTTACCATCTTCTTTAAGATCTGTTTGGTACTTTGTTTCTCACACCCTTCCATTGCACGTAGCCTGATTGATAAGGCTGTATCCAAAGTTAGGTCTTCATCCTGCCAGGGTGAATGCTACCTAAACCTGGGAGAGAAGACCCCTGGAGGTATTGAAATCTTTGTGAAAAATTAATGTGAAAAGATGTCTAAGCCTCAGGAAGGTTTCATGTATACTGGACTGAACTGTGCCTGTCACAGTGAGGACTGTGCCATGGTGCACAATCTGGAAAATACAACATGTAATACAACAGGCAAGTTCAGCCCAATACAGCAGGAGAAAGCATTTCCCTTCTTGCACCTTTCCCGAGATCACTGCATCTGCAGTGAAGCACCAGAGGGACACCAAGCACCCAAGATGCCTTTGCATACAGTTGCTTCACTGATGAGAGGATCTCTCTGCTTTTTGTGTTTTAACAACTGCTCCACCTTCTCAGGAACAGATGGGAAACAAAGCAGTTTCCAGCACAGTGTAGCTGGCCATTCTCCACCTCTACCTGGTCTGACCCAACTCAGTGTGGTCCTTCCTCAGGGAGAGGACATCTCTGAGGTGACAGAACTGACCTGATCTAGTGGAAGGTGTCCCTGCCCACGGCAGGGGGGCTGGAACTAGATGATCTTGAAGGTCCCTTCCAACCCTGACAATTCTATGATTCTATGACTTGTCCTGTCTGTGGATGAAAGCCTCTGTACTGGTCTCTGATCTGCTCATCCTGCTGCATGCCAGCTGAAACAAAGGGGTCTTCTGATAGCTGTAAGTGTGGGATCCTTTGGATGCTGAACTCATTCTTGCAGGTCTTCTCCAGTTTCTTACCTCTTATAGACTATTATCTCTCCGGCAGTGTAAAGGTGACAGTGACAACACAACCTATCTGAATAGGAACGTAAACATCAAGTCAGTGGTTAACCATAGCTAAGAAGGCAATCCACATGCAAAAAGATAACATCATGTGTTTCTGAGATGTTTATTTAAGTTCCTGTGAGACATAATATAGTATTTTTTCTTAAAACGGTGTGATATAATTAAAAAGGCTTCTTCCACCCCTATTGCCTGCTATTGGTTGTTTCCTGCTCTCCTTGGAGCTCCCTGGCAACGTAAGAGCAAACAAGCAGCATCAATCACTTGCTTCCAGTTTGGTTTTCATTTTCACCCTTGCTGTTTAATTTAAAAATGCCCCAAAGTTGTTATTGTGTTCCCCTATTCCTAATAAAGAAAAAAACCCCACCCAAAACATGATAAAGAAAAAAAACTTGGGAATTAGTCCTGACTTGCTTGTGACCTGCCTGACTAAATATCACAAGCAGCAATATTCCAGCCATCATGGCCTCAGCCTCTGACCACGAAACTGTTCTCGACAACACCTGAATAACTTCAACAGGGCAGGCAGCTTGTCCTGAAATCATTCATAAAAATGATTTATTATTTAGGAGGGCAAGTAAGGCCACTGGGATTTGCCATTTTGTGCTCAAGAAAGACATTGCTACACAAAGACATTGCTACTCACTATGTTAACCATCTAAAATACAGTTATGTACATACCCATCACTACCAATGGATCATAATTAGACTTCTCATGTACCCCAATAGTAAATCACCCCAGTTATATTCCTAGAGGTTGTATTTTTTAGTTGTTTTTGTTTTGTTTTGTTGTTTTGTTTTGTGTTTGTTGTTGTTTGTTTGTTTTTCTATTGGCTTTTGCCCTAGACAAATGAAAGAAAAAATAATAATTAAAAAATGAAGACTTTCTGAAGAAGATAAATATTCCCAGGTCAGGAATATTTCATAGCGTGGCTAGGAAAAGTGGGCAAAAAGCATTATCCTGTGGGCAGTGTTAGAGTAATTAGGAAACATTAATTCCATAGGAAAAAAACTCTAATATTCAGTTTCACTTTTCACAGGAACTATAATTTGGGGTAACAAGATTAGTCCAAAGTCTCAATAGAAGGGTCCCCACAAAATTTCTCCCTTCAAGCTGTTTTATGCATCAGGACCCCTGAGTTAGAAGGACACAGAATCTGGGAAACCTGCTCCTTTGTCTTTCTATAAAGATCTGTGGCTTCTCCACAGCTAACAAGAGAGGCTACTGGTGAGGGTGGCTGGAATGTCAACACCAAAGGAGAATGAAAGGGCCTGATCTAGAGATGACCCAAATAAACAGATTGATGTTTTCAATACATTTGGGCAAGGTCTAAAATAAAAATGCTGGTGTCATATTTTAACTAACATAACATGCTAATATTTAACTGTCATAACAACTAAACACCACACAGCTGCTCTCTCACTGCCCCCACATGGGATGCAGGGAGAACCAGAAGGGTATCAGTGAGAAAACTTGTGAGCTGAGATAAAGACAATTTAACAGGTAAAGAAAAAAACATGCACACAAGTAAAAAAACACAAGGAATTAATTCACCACTTCCCATCATCAGGCAGGTGTTCAGCCATCTCCCAGAGGTACATAATGGTTACCTGAGAAGACAAACACTATCACTCCATACGTCCTTCCTTTTCTTCTTTCCCCATCTTATATTGCTGAGCATGTTGTCATATGCAATGGAATATCCCTTATTTCAGCTGGAGTCAGATGTCCCAACTGTGTCCCCTCCCTGCTTCTTTTGCATCCTCAGCCTGCTCACTGGCAGGGCAGCCTGAGAAGACAAAAAAGCCTTGACACTGTGCAAGAGCTGCTCAGCAACAGCTGAAACATCTCTGTGTTATCAACACTGTTTTCACCACAAAACCAAAAAATATCCTCAAACAAGCTACTGTGAAGAAATTTAACCCTATCCCAGCCAAGACCAATACAGCTGGGAATCTAAGCTGTATTCAGACTTCCTACACAACTGTGACAGCTACTCTGAGGCATAGTTCAAGTTCTTGGGGATTCAGTCCCTTTCTCTTCAGTATTGCCTGTCAGGACAGGAGGATCCGAGGCATCAAAGTCAAGCACTGGTAAGGTGCAGTCTGAATGCAGTCACTTTTCTGCACTGGGGAGCAGAGCTATCTTCTGTCATGAGGCTTTTGGCTCCTCTGTTTCATCTTTCAGGCATTTCCCTTTTTTCTCCACCTAAGTTGCATACTTTGGGAATGATACACAATCCTCCAGGGCTGTCACTACAGACAAGCTGATTTAGCAGTATTCAGACAAGGGAGAGCATCTATGCAAAGTGAGGATGACTCCCCAGGCCTCCTTGAAGCACTTTGCCACCACAGGAAGGCACACAGTCAATCCCTACCTTGGTCCATCTTCCATTAGTGGTTAATTGCCCTGCAAAAAAAAGACTACCTTAGGGCTTCTCAGCCTTTTCCATGCCATGACCCCTTGTTTGAGTGCAAAATAAGTTTTTTTACCTCTCCTCCCTGTCTCCTAGAAAAAAAAGGAGGCTGAGGGGGAGTGTTCAGTCCTCTGCTTTAGGCTGTAGCCTAGAGGTTAAGGAACTCAGAGCTAGGACATTTACATTACTTTTAAACCAGCATTTTTAACACTGCAACACCAGTAGTATTGAGAGGAAGAGCTTTGCTCTGAAAAATGATGAGAGAACACTGTTCTCCACAGAGAACAGCCTAGTAGGACACACGGTCTCTCAGCCTGCTAGTAGTATCAATCCAATATACCTGCAGTAATAGCTGTGACACTTAATGATCTCTGGGTCAACACCACTCTGTCTAATCAACATTTACACAGTGTCCTTGAGAGCCCAGAGCACCTCAGGGAGAAGCAGCACAAACCTGTGTTTCCCATTGGATCCCAAGGACAGTGACTGACTGTGCTCTGCAGAGCTATTTAACACTCCTGCTCCAGAGCCAGCAGGGAGCTGGGGGAGAAACATAGCAAAAACAGCCTCTCCCACTATCTCTTCTCTCCACAGGTCACAGTGACCAGCAAAGGTCCCCTGCCCCACACACTGATAGCTCATAGCAAAGGTCTCCTTGACTTTTGGATGAAAGATTTGTCAACTGCAGCCCTCTATGTGCCCACAACAAGGTAGAGGTACTGCCAGCTGTCTCCACTGCCAGGTGGATGCATCGCTCAGGAAGCTGAGAAAGTGGTCTCTGCCATGCCTATGTGCATGACAACAGAGCTCTTACTGACATCTATTATCCTTTTGCTAGGAGCTGGAATTAATCTGATGATTTGGGAAATATTATAATTTTTCATCAAGATGGAGTGGGAAAATTGTCACAGAGTAGAAATGTACGTGAATTCAGTCACTCCCACAACATCATTCACACACACCCCTGAAAAGCACTTTTTTTTTTTTCTTCAGGTTTTTATTTCTGTGTATGAATTAGACCTGACCACCTCCTCAGTGCAATGCATGTGTGTGGACAAAGCCAGAACTCACTGTAGGGTGGCCTGATGGTGCACCTCCCATTTTGGCCTTTCTGGAACTTTGCTAAAGAAGACTTCTTTGGATTGCATCTTTTCAGGTACGTTCAGTTTCAGTTATATTGGAAAATGAAAGAGGTATAGTGAGGACACATGAAAGATGTCTTGTTTTGCTTTGGTAGAGTTGTAAGTTACAATTAAAGTGTGTGCATTTAAGAAATATACAAACACAATTTAAGGATGCATGTGCAATGATAATTTATGTACCTAATTTGCAAGTATTTGGCTTCTCTGTCTTAATTTCTACTTTTTGTAAAATGAAATATGGGCTTCTTTTATATGTGTTAAAAGCATTTATTTCTCTGGTTCTTCTCCCAGTCCTTCCTGTCTATCCCCAAGCATAAAATCTGCATGTCAGCATCTCTTACCACTTTGTTAACTTTGCATATGAATGAGCAATTGTTAAAATACAAAGAACTGTGAAAGAATCATGTGGGTGGGTTTACCTGTATATTTAGCATTATACCGTTGAAACTGGACTGATTTTTTTTTTTCCCCGTCCATGTAATTAAACAAACCTTGTCAGGAGAAACTGAGTTTGCTCTGTGTGTTAAGAAGGCAGACACAAGAGCTGCAGTTGTGTGAGTGCACCTTGCTGTGGGAGCAGTGCAGAGGGCCCATGCAAGGGCTGGAAATTGAAAGGGTACAGCCCTGCCTATGTGTTGTTTTACCCACCGTAAAAAGCCCTGCAGAATGCTAAGTAATCACAACCCTTATCCTGCTGCGTTTGAGTGTCTGGGCATGTGCTCAGGGGTGAAGGCATTTTGGTGGTGACAAAGCCATGCTCTCTGCCATCACTAAATCACAATGCAGAGCCCTTCAAGAAGTCTCAGGTGCTCGAAGGAAATGAAATAGAGTCACCAAACACCCCTAATAACCAATTGGTTCCCTCTGATAAACTGTATTGCTTTCTGTTTCCTCTGCATTGTCAGAAACACAAAAATAATGCTCTGTTCACCTAACCAGGAGAATACCCAGGGAAGAAGTGGAAGACATAGTTGTTTTTCAGCAGCTCTGGCAGTGCAGCTCAGCTTGACAGTTGCATCCTTACAGACCCATTCAGTTAAACTCCTCCTCTGCCCCAACGGCTGTTTGCAAAGACTGGCTGACTAGTTACAGCATCTAGTTAGGAATGCTTTTGAAATTAGGGAGGTAATGATTGTGCTTAGTTTACATGCTGTAAGGCATTCCATTCTATCCTTATAAAAAGGAGGGAGTTAGAAGAGGGAAAGATAAAGGGGAATGTCAATATAGACTATAAAAATGGTGACAGTCACAGGTTACACTGTATAATCAAAACAACTTGTGTTGCGCTAACTATCCTTAACAAATTAGTGAGGGCTATTTAAACACTGCTGCTGGGGTCAGTCCAGGATCATAACAGCCCCAGTGCAGGGTGGCAGAAGATGAAAGACACTGACACTGGTTCCTCAGAGATATTTTCCTGACAGCTTTTTCAAAGCAGCTGCACGATGCATGAGCACCAGCTTGGCTGAGTAATTCCCAGTCTTGCTCCCATTCTTTTCCCTGAAGACAGAGAAATCATGCCATTAAGGCATCTTCTCTCCTCGTGACAGACTCTGCAGCAAGAGCTGGCTTCCCTCAGCTCGGGTACCTCTGTAGTCATGCAAAAGGCCAGTGCTGGGTGTGCTACCTGCTCCTCCTGCCTTATACCTGTCTGTTTAGTCAATTCCACTGAGCCTTTCTACTGGCGTAGCCCCTGTGACTGCTAGGGTGGGCCACAGCACTGTCATGAACTCATGCAAAACCATGCACCTTGGCACCTCCCTTCTTCCAGGACGGAATGTGTTCCCTCACACAACTGACAGCCCTTCCCTGGCACCCTGTCATTCGACCAAAAGTGCAGACATGGCCTGGCTGGATGTGCATGTTGCACCCCCCACCCTCACCTGTATTAACCTACTTGCTGTGCACTGTTGGAAAGGCAGGATGGTGAGGCAGGGTGGCCGCTGGGGTAACTCTCCCTCTGGCACCAGTATCCAGTTGCCTGACTCGCAGGAACATTTATTGCAGACATTTCAAATCACAGTCAGAAAACAGGCATGTCTCACTTTGATTTTAGAAGAAGTCAAGTCCCTTTTCTGAATTATTCGGCTCTCAGATTTCAAAGGCAGGGAGGAGACTGTGTGTGTAACAATCCTGCTTTATTCACTCCCTGTAATTTGTGGTGTGCCTTCTGCTCCCGGTGTCAGGGAGTAACTTTTCAAAGAGAATTAAAGAACAGCAAGCACTGAGTGCCTCTGGGTGAACAAGCTGTTTTCTTTACACCTGAAGACATTACAAGAGAATCCCAGCCTCTATTAGCACAACTGCTGAGCTTTCATGGTGGCAAAGGAAAGCTTTTGAGTATGAACTCTAACTGCTCAGAAAGCAGAAGTCAAATGAGAAACAGGGAGGATATATCAGTCACAGGAAGCCTATTAGTGCAAGCATAGAGGGATGCAAACGTGATTGACTCCAACGCTTTTTGTAAATGTTTGTAAATACTGTTTCATATCTCTTGGGTATTGCAAATCCTCAAAATTTTTGCTTTCCCAGAATTCCTGCTCTCTCCTGAAAACCCCCATTGGCTTCAAGCTGGCATCTCTCAAGGTCACACTGGTCTACTATTCATTATTAAATCCACCTCCCACAGAAGAAACCATTAAATGCATCAGGAATCGGATTGCAAGGCATTTACTGCAGAGTCTGTTTCTCCCACTGTGTTTGCCATGCTCTTAGCACAAAGGGCTCCTGATCCTGAATGGGGCCTCTGGGTCCAACTCGAAATATTAAACTATAATTGTTTTTGGTTAGTTTCACTTTAAGCAAAACACTTGAAAATCAGATCTCACAGAAGTCCCCAGACAAAAGGCAGCTTGGGTTTTCATAAACTGCCCTGGTCTGTGGCGGATCATTTGCATTGCCTCCTCTGGCACATTCTGGTTCTTAGGGAAGTCAAATTTGCCTTGCCTTTCCCTGGAAAAACTGTTGTAATGTTTTGTATGACACTTGTTTTTAAAGTAATTCAAAAAATAAATATTACAATCTCTCTGCACAGTTTATTTTTATGAGTCTCAGAGAATTGTATTAATTGCTTAATTTATATTTCCATC
The DNA here is from genome assembly GCA_024611195.1 of Ceyx melanurus. Classification (NCBI taxonomy): domain Eukaryota; kingdom Metazoa; phylum Chordata; class Aves; order Coraciiformes; family Alcedinidae; genus Ceyx; species Ceyx melanurus. The sequence continues at coordinate 46,155 of JANHGL010007784.1, read as the reverse complement.
AGGATCCATCAATTAAGAGGAATTGGTGGTATTATTATCCCTGTAAAACACCGCATCAGTCAAAAATGAAGCAGAGTCAGAGGTCTAACTGTTAATCAGGTCACATTTCACTTCCTGTTGACATTTTTATTTCCCTTGCAGAAAATATTTGACGTTAAGTCTCAGATTATGAGCACCATTCACCCAATGCAAACACTGCAGAGAAGTAGTCCTGCTGGTGCAGCTGGGAAGTATGCACCGATTCACTTATGAGGCACCTCTTTAAGAAGCACAGGGTGGATCGACAGCTATTCATCTTGATGATGAATGAGAAATCACTCCAAGGTGAAGGTCAGATTTCCATCTGCACCTCAGAAAGAAAGAAACAGGACCAGCAATGGCAGCAGAGGTTGTTCTGTTGTGGCTATGCTGCAAGCTGAGCAATTTTGAAGAGTTTGGCCAAGGAGGCAAAAAAACCATAATGTGATAAATGCAATCAAGTATTTACTGGCAACAGAGAAACCGTAGTCTGGCTCAGCTGATGATGTGGCAGAGGAGAGTACAACTGTGGTCAAGGATTCACTTTAAAACAAGGCATCAAACGAGAAGGACAGACCTGTAGTGAAGGAAATTGGCTAAGAGACGCGAAAGCTTTCAGTTATTCAGAACTACATATTCATATGCTTCTTGAGCAACCCTGAGAGGGTCATTTATTGCTGCTGGGGTAAACTGAGACAAGGAAAGACGTAAAACATGTCAGCCTGAACAAGCTGATGATGGGTGGCTGTGGCACCCTGAGCAATAATGGGAAACCCAGCCCCTGTCTCTGCCTCACAAGTTTCTTCCTAACAAATTTGTTAACTTACACCCCATTACGTCAAAGACACGTCCCATAATAATCTTCTGACACTGAGCACTGGTTCACTACTACCCAAAAGACTAGTTCACAGTCTGTAATAAGAATCTGGTAATATTTTCCCTTTATTCACCGTATTTCCAGTAACTTCCCAGAGAAGTCATCCATAGTGTCTGTGGAATTTGAGTAATTTGCTCTGCTTTTGAAATCACTGACTTTTACTTCAAGACCAACAACATAAGGTCTCTTCCAACAACATCAGTGCAGTTTAATCCCTTTTTTTTTGGTAAAACTTTAATCTGTCATTAGAACACTGAATTTTCCACCTGAAAGGTGTGTAGAGAGCTGTTAAGATCCATCCCAGAGACAACCAAAAATCTCCTTTCCTGTGAGCTGGGGTGGAATTAGTTACATGTTTTAGTGCAAAGTCCATTCCTATGAAGAGTAACACACCTGCCTGAGGTATTCTGTTAGCAGCTAAATTTGTAGACTTTGCCTCTCTTTCCTGCCTGCAAAAGGCATGTTTGAATAGTATTAATTCTCAGATAAGCAGATATTTCCTCTTAAACATATTTGCTTTCTATGGGGTGTGTGGCACCACATTTTCTCTAAGACAGCAGTCTCAGAATTCTCTCTGTGACGCTTTCTAAACTCCCAGTTTGGCTGAACTGCTCAGAGACCACTTTGACTCAAGATAAGTTGATTTATTTTCAGATTCTGCACTAGATCTTTATTTTACTAAATATGTTACATATTAGAAGTATACATGTGTGGAGGGGAAGAGAGCTCTCACTTATGTCTTAGGGGCGTGTATGAAAAAATGTGGCTTCACTGATGACAGTGAGAGTGCTTGAAGTCATTTTGCAGTCCTGTAACACTCAGAAGTCCCCTGAGTTTTCTGGCTGACTCTGAGACCTTTCACAGTATCAGCATATAGGGCTCTTGCCTGTTTATTTAAAGCAAGTCCTTTCTATGTGCATCCCAGGTGTCTACCTTCTGACACTCCAGTGCTGAGACAAATCCCAATCCCCTTGATGTATATAGTCCACCTGCTGTATATAAAGACAAAGGTGGGCAATTAAGAGCTCCAATGTAAATAAATTTTTTAGTCTTCCCCATAACTGATCCACTGTTGAGCAATGAGTTGATCTTTATTTCACAGCCTGTTGGCTCCCAGTGCTGCTGTAGCTCTCCATGGTTATTTGGGCTGTCTGTCCTTGGGGCCCTTTGTCCCAAGTTAAGTATTCAAAAGCCAACAGCTTGAAATCTCCTCCTGATTCAGGCAAAGCCTTGAGTAAATATTGGCATCTCCCACAATAAACTGTACAGGAAAAAAAAAAAAAAGGTTAGTTCTGCAATCTAATTGTGAAAGAGCTTGTTCCTTTCCCTTGGTAATATTACATAACTGCAGCTGAGTGTGAAGGGAAAACAAGTGCATGTATTTTTCTTTATGCATTACCTTCAGAGACAGGACATGGTTTCTATTACATCTCTGGCTGCAAAAGATGGAATAAGATGGTTTGTGGTTTTTTCCTGTGTATGTATGACTATACCTTCTTAAAAGCTGCCTTCCCAAGTTGATCAAGCAAGTAATGAAAAATGGTCTGTTTATAAAAATGATGATTCTGATTGAGTTAAAGCACTGTAAGGCAGGCAGTACTGTCCCTAAAGAGAGAAAAAGAAAGGCTTTATGGAGAAATATCTTGTTTTCCTAATAGCTTGGTTTGGAAACAAGTTTATAAAACACATTAAAATCCCCCAGAGGCTTCAGGACTGCAGTGTTTCTAAACAGTTGCATTTACCTTGACCTTACAGTTGTAGGATAAGGAAATATTGCCTTCTTTTTAGCCCCAGGAATACAATGCTTGGCATTTATGTAGCACTTGAAATCTTAATAGCTCTAGAACCATGAACCAAGAATCCTCACAGCCCAAACAGAGAACTGGGTTCAGGCATCTTTACCATTCCCTGTGTTACACTTTGGTTGTTTTGTTTTTTTTTATCTGCCTGAGCAGACAGCCTGCCCTTTTCTGGCTCTTGCCTGCCAGGGTCAGGAATCATCAACAAGAGTCCACTAAGTCCAGTATACTAAAAGGCACAGGCCAGTCGAACAAAACCTAGCCTGTTTAATGCAGGTTGCAATAGAACAACTTTTTGATTTTTATCATATTCAAAGCATTGTTAAGAGCAGCTGAGTGGAGAGAATGGATTTTAATTAGTTTGGGGTTTTTTGAAATATGACAACCATATTTTGAAATCCTGTTTTCCACTTTTAAACCTCAGGAAGACCTTGGCTCCTACCTGTCACCAGCTTAGTATGCAAAGTACTTGAAAAAAAACCCCAACATGGAATGGAAAAGCAGAGACCAGTAAGTTAACAAGCTGGAGAGACCAGACCATGTCAGGTTCTAAGATAGATCAGCTTCTCCCCTGTCTTTTGCTATCCTCACTTATGCTATGGGATTTTTATTTTATCATGGGATTTTTATTTTATCATTTTGACTAAATGAATCAATAAGAAAGTGGCTGAATGTAAGGCTTGAAAGAGACATTTCATGTTAGTTCTGTAAAGTGACAGTGTTTTCTTGACTTGACCACAGCACTAAGGCTGAAAGTTCCTGAAACTCTCATCTTCTTCTCCATCAGATTCAGAGAAACAGCTCACCTTCTATCCCTGCATGGCAGAGAATGATGCCAGTAGGCTTCCTGGTTTATAAAAAGCCCCACTGCTTCCAAACTGGGAGAGCCCAGTGTCTATTGCAAACTTCATTGGATGTTGCTTGCTGGCCAAGCACTCTGTGGGTAATGTCTAGCAGAGGGGAATGAAGTGAAAGGAAAATGTGTTTTAAGGAGAGTTTACTCTGGGAAGACAAAGTGGGAGATAATAACAATAACAATAGTAATAATAATAGCCTTCTAGCATATCCAGGATGCATTTGTCTAAACTATCAAGTCCACAGCAATATGGACTGTAAGATATGTCTGTCATTCTGCAGTCCTGGTGGCTAGACTTTGCACCTCATTTTCACTTCTGGGTATGTATTTTTAATTATATACTTTTAACCGTTGTTTTACATTTATAGCAACTTAGAACACAGGTATCTCAAATCATTATGAGACTCTGTTGACAGGCCACCAAGGTCCCTGTGGCCCAGAAGTGGTGTGGTATCTCTTCAGTATGAGGTTAACCCTTGCTCTGTTTTCTCATTTTAAGAACAAACCTTCTCACTGATTAAAAAAAAAAAGAAAAAGAAAAAGAAAAACAAAACAAAACCAACAAAAAATAAACAAAAAAAAATAAACAAAAAACCAAACCAAACCAAACAAAAACAAAGACAAACCAACAAGAACAACAACAACAACAACAAACACAAAAAACACCCCCCCCCAAAAATGGGGAGGTATATGTCCAGGGAAAGATCTTAATAGCGTGTACATTCTTATAGCCTTGGCTTGGGAGGAGTTCTGAATTTCTAAGTAGATGCGACAACTGTGTTCCATTGCTATAAGAATACAGACTATGAATCATGATTTCTATTCACAAAATTTCCTCTGAAATAGGCACGTGTTGATGTTTTCAGGAATGACGTGATGCGTGACTGCCTTACATCATCTACACTGGGCAGTTAATTAATATCTGAGAGAATGCCAAGATGGTTTTCTGGGGCATGTGGAAGGAGGCTGACTCACCTTCACAACCTTCTGGGGAGTTTCCCTTGGAGATCTCAGATGAAAACCTACCGGTCCTCAACAAATAAGTCAGCAATACTATAGTCTTCTTTACAAACTGGTAAAGAATGAGGCAAAAACTACTGAGAACCATCCTTCAGAGTCCATGTAGTTGCCCTTGAGCAAACAGCAGTCTTGGTGGGAGCCCAGCAGCCAGCAACTGATGGGAGTAGCTCTACCCCCCTCCAGAGCTCACCTGGTGTGTCCACAGTACAGCGACCACTATAATCAAAGGTAACTTCTCCATTGTGATGATTGATACTCCCTGAGGACAGGGGCTGACTGGGAAGATTTCTTAACAAGATGACAGTTGGTTTTGTTTTTACAGTAACCTCCATTTCCCAATGTTTCCTTTCTGGCAAACATGTGGTGGTAATGTGTAAGAGAGTGAAGAGCAAGCTGAACCTCCAAAAGTGTATTTTGACACGCACACTGGGACTTGGGAACCTTGTTTTGTGGTGGAGCCACCTCAGGAAAACAGTGCTGTATTTCTTGTTTATTCACAGTGTATGCACTGCTGAGGTCTCATGCTGGTCTCTGTTTCTTGTTAGCTCTTCAGCAGCTCACAGGGCCCCAGCTGGCAATAGCTAATTGCAATCAGCAGGTGAGAAATGCAGCGTCTGGGCAACAGAATTGGCTCCAGCTCCGAGACATACTCTGAGAAGCAGGAATACCCAGAAAAAAACAACAAAAAAAAGCAAACTAAGGAGGTGCCTTAAACCTGAACTTCTGTGAAAGGCATTACTTGTGAAAGACATCAATGAACAGGACAAATCACATTTGCTTTTACTGGAAGTTATAATGGAACAATTTAGTGTTAAGAGATGGAAACCTTTCAGAATTCACCTCTGATAGTTTCTAGTTACAGTCTAATATCACTTGATGACTCTGTAACATGGCTTTTTTTGTAAGGCTATAAGCATCTTTCTGCAGTTCAAAGAAAAGTGAGGCTATAAAATGTGTCTTCCACTTGGGCCAGCAGTTCAAATATGGTGCAGAGTTTTAGTGTCTGAAGTGTGGCCTGCCGGCATTGACTATCAGCCGGTGGCCTCAGGTGGTAGGCAATTTTCCACTTCATTGTGGGTGTTATTTGGGAACCTGGTGTGCCAAAGCCAACTTATGGCACAAGTGTGTGTTCTGTGTCTCGTAGCAGTGACTGTTTTCAGCTGATTTTGAGTTAAAGATATCTTTACCATCTTGTCAGTCAGAGCCCACAGCAGAGGAAACAGTGATTAAATCTGCAAGGAGAATTTGCTGCTTTCTCGCCCTGAGAAGCAGATCCTTAGAGGTCAAGGTTGAGTCACTAAAGCTGAGAAACTTGCCAGGCAGCAATGTAAGCTTCTCTGCTGATAAATTTGAGAGGACTTCCATTTCCATGGCTAGCAATATAGTATCTTGACAGGTGCTCAGTTATCACAGCAGTAGGTATGTTATAGGACATAGAAAGCTATGGATGACGGATACATGTTTGAGCCTCTCTACGCTTTGGTATTGTGAACCTGGGATTACTCTGAGGTAGATCAGTGGGCCATTTCTAGGTGGTTTAATCAATGAAAATGAAGATCTAAGCCCTGAAAAAAAAAAAAAAAAAGAAAAACATACTGCCTCCTTCCACAAGAAATCCCACATTACTTCCCATAGAGGGATGGCCAGTATAGCAGATATGTGATATTAGCATATGTGCTGAGCAGTTCCACATCAATGATGTTGCATGCAGCTGCTGAAATGAAAAAACATCGAGCAGCCAGGAAACAATGGGAGAGAGACCCGGATCCTTCTAATATGAACAGCATGTCTGTGTTTATTTGTTTGCAATTGAGCCAGTGTTACAGGATCATCAAGGGCAAATTCTGCTAGATATAGATCAGCACATGGGCAGAAAAAGCAATTAACATTTTATTATCATCCTGTTCATATGCAATTAAAATAGAGTCGATTCCCTTTCAGATAAAGATGCATAAATAAGTAGAGACCAGATTTCGGTCCTGAAGTAGACAAAGGTATGTTGAAAGTCATAAAAGATCACCTGTCAATTCAGCTGCTCAGGCTGAGATGCTGCAGGAAAAGGTGACTGAGACAAGCAGAACACATGGGAAATGGCAACCCAAACGGTGAGATAGGATTAATTCAGTTTGTTTTTTTTTTTGTTATTTCAAAACCAAATTTTAATTGCTGTGGGTTTACAGATTAATGAAACAATAGATGTCTTGCAAAGAAACAGCTGCTTGGTGGGTAATTTTAATCACAACCTGGTGATAACCTCCCACAGGAGTTCATCTGAGCTGCCAAATAACTTTTTTAACAAAGAGTAAAGATGGTCGTGAGACTGTAGCTAGAGAGCTGAACAAGTGGAAACAATTGTGAAAACTGAAATGCAATTCCATCCCTTGCATGTATATCTCTGAGTAGAGGAAAAGGCTTGAGAACACAGATGACTTTGTCATGAGAACACAACCAGTACCACTATACACACAATTGCTATTGCTGATCATCAGCTGGTGCAAAATGGCACAGCACATTTGATGCCAATTGATTGCACCTCAGCATGTCACCCATTAATCAGTTTATTGAAGAACTCCATTTGGATATGCTGCTTTGAGGCAGCCTCCACTGCTGAAATTGCTGGCAAATGGATGGAATCAGGAGCTTCTTGAGTCAAACTAGGTATTGGTCACTTAGTCTGACATTAATTGTCCCAGCAACCACACACTGTAAAAACATGCTTCTGCCTGTCTAGGGAAACACTCCCTAAAAATAAGACAACCTGTCTGGTGAAAGCTTTTAGAGCCTTTCACAGGATGCAAAAGAGCACATAAGTGATGGAAGTTGGTAGGGTGGGTACATTATTGTTCTAATTAGAGCATCATCTGCCAATTTATTGCAGCAAGAAGCCAGCAAATCCAAAGCTTTCTCTCTATAAAAAAAACCTTCTCACTGCTCTTTATGTAACATTTAAAATATTCAGGGGTTGGGCATGGGGGTTCTGTGGATGTAGCCCTCACTGAAGCCTGGCTCCCTGTTCAGAAGAGCAGAAGAGAAGGCAGTGAGGAGGCCATAAGAAAGATCACAGCATGTAGCTGCAGTGGTGGCTTCTGAAAGGACCTCAGGCACCAGCTCAGGCAGGGCCCAGACTTTTTGATAATGTAAAGCACATGGGCTTCCCAGGATTTCAGTATAATGAAAAAAAATGCAGATTCTCATCAGACTGTTAATTTTTATGCATAAAAAGAAATATGTCACACAGACTTCCAGCCACACATTTATTTGATAAAGAGGATTGATTTTTTTCCCCGTCTGCACTTATCTATGGTCTAGATCGTCTTGCCTTTGAAGTATGTGGTTTCCATAGTGTAGCATCAAACATTTTAGCAGCTCTTGGATTAGAAGAATCTTACACTGCTCTTCTAACCACTGTCCATCCACATGCAGCCATCTATCTGCCATCCTTCTATATAGACAGGCTAAAGTTTTGCTTAAGATAATGCTAGTGGAAGAAATCATAGAATGGTTTGAGCTGGAAGGGACCTTAAAGATCACCTAGTTCCAGTGCCCCTGCAATGAGCAGGGACACCTTCCATTAGACCAGCTTGCTCAAAACCCCATCCAACCTGGCCTTCAAAAATCCCAGAGTGGTGGCATCCACAGCCTCTCTGGGCAACTTGGTCCACTGCTTCACCACCCTCACAGTGAAGAACATCTTTCTATCCTCTTCCAGTCTGAAGCCATTACTCCTTTTCCTATAACTACCATTCCCCTGTAAAAAGTCCCTCTCTGGCTTTCCTGTAGGCCCCTTAAGTACTGGAAGGCTTCTATAAAGTCTTCCCAGAGCCTTCTTTTTCCGGGTTGAACAACTCCAATTGTCTCAGTCTGTTCTTGCAGGAATGGTGCTCCGGCCTCTTAATCATCTTTGACCCTCTTCTGAACTTGCTCCAACAGGTCTGTCTTTGGTATGTTTTGGGTTCCAGAGCTAAACACAGTATGCTGAGTGAGGTCTCATGAGAGAGGATTAGAGGAATTTCACCTCCATGGATCTGTTGGTCACACTTCTTTTGATGCAGCCCAGGATGCTACTGGCTTTCTGGATGCAAGCACACATCACCAGGTCATGGTGAGCTTCTTTCCCATCTACCAACTCCTACTACTTGGAGAGCAAAAATGTCAGTTAAATTACTTGGGATTGACAAATCCTATTAGTTGAGTGGATGTGGTTCTGCCATTAATTTAAAGCAAAATTTGTGATATAACCAGCAGTTCATCCCATGACTGCTATTGACCAGAACTTTGAGAGACCCTGTGCAGTAACAACAGGTAATTCTAGTTTTGTCCCTTTCTATAAAAGCTTAATAGTCAGGAATGTTACGTCATAGAGGTATGAGAAGCTCTGGGCACCCACTTAATCCCTACTAGCATCAGCTGATTGCAAGAGCATCAGAGATGTCGCTTCCTGTCTGGTGAGAACAGCTAAAAGACTTGGCTCCTTCACCGACCCCTCTGGGGCTTGGTTTGGCTGCAGTATGGTGTCTGCACAGTAAGGATTGGGAAACTCATTGGGAGTTCTGCGTGCTACCGTAATTTAGATGCGATGAATTAATTAAGCTTTCTGAAGAGCTGTGTGTGCTACACATGAGGCAATCTGCACCTGCTAGGGAGGCTGCAGGATTTATATGAACAGGAGTATCTATTCTACTTCTAAAAAGAAAATGAAGTTTGGCAGCTGAGGGGAAGTGGAATACATTTGACCTACCTGTAGACAGACCTGAGGTGTCTTGAGTTGTATCTGAATCCTGTTGCTTCTTTGCTTTCTGAACTATAGCAGCCCACCTCCTTGGAGAGAAGGAAACCAAGGGGAACAGAGGAACAGTGGCCAGCCTATTCTGATAAGCTAGGCACCCCTGCCTCCCACTCTCATGCTCTGAGCCTCACCAAATCTACCTGGTGAAAGCTGTCTGCCCTTCAGTTTCTAATGGTCAATGACACATGGCAGCTCATGCCCTGCAGAGCAACCCAGGGATCCAGCAATCCCAATATATTCAAATTCTTCTCACCATTACTTTTAGAAGCACAAAGCAATACAGGGGGCTACTCTGTGGTACAGCGCTGACCTAATAGCACTTCATTTCACAGCAGTGCAACTGCAGGCTGGGCCGATAAGGAGGACTACTATGAACTACCTGGACCTTTGCAAAAGATAAGGGTGAGAGGGCACTCAAAGGAGGTATTGCAAATGCTTTATCAGCACTGCAGTCCTACACCAGGTTTCAGAGTGCTGCTGGCGCTGGAAAGTGTGAGAATCATCAAAATCTGGAAAGGAACTCCCGAAGCAGCCTCCATTGCTAGCAGTGTGTCATGACTGGTTTGCAGAGAAATAAACTGCCTGGCTTACTGCAAAAGCATCTCTTCCCGAGGAACACACTAGGTAGCTCTGATTTAGCTACCATCTCCTGGGGGAGGCTGGGATCCCAGGCACCTCAACAAATTCAGGCTTAAATATTTCTGAGTTTCTGAAGTTTTGCTGGCCATTTATTTTCCTTTGTGGCTGTAGATCAGAGAGAGAGAGCAGAGGAAGCAGATGGTTTGTCTAAACAAAGGTCAGACTTGCTGCTCAAGAGACAGCAGATCAGTGTTCTGCAATGAGCAGTGTAACACTATCAGGTCATGCAACTGAAGAGTCCCTTTGGGAAGGGGAAGACATTACCCCTCCAATGAATTTCCTCTCTTTTATGAAAGCATGTACAAAACACACACAAATTGAGCAATCAGATAATGCTCAGATAGCTGGTAATTTCTAATTGACTCAGATAAGATCAGGCAGTAAAAGCAATAGAGTGTCCTGCTTAAAACATCCTAAGGCTGCAAAGCCATGCCCCAGACAAGAAACCTAGTTTTTAGAAGTGTACCCGAGCCTGTTGCCAAATAAGGAGTAGAATCGGCAAACAAACACAATAGAGAGACAAGTAAGTAACTAACACTGGCTACTCCATCAGCCAGATCTACCAGGAAAAATAAATTTAATTGATTGCATTTCATCAAAGTAAGAATTAAGCCAAAATGTGAGCAAGATGCATAATCAGGTTACCTGAATTTGTCTTTTACTTCTCATTCTTTAAGAAGGAAGCATTGTTTTCTGTCTAACAATAGTAAAGCTCATGGGGGAACAAGTGGAATCTCATACTATTTCAGCAGAGCAGACATCACTAATTACTTTCTTACCTTGTAGTATGTCAAATTAGTTGAAAAAAATAGATCAAGCTTCTCTTAAGTACAGTGATTAAAGTGATCAAAAGCTCCTAACTACAGACAGTGCAGCAAGTTTGTAGTTGTGCTCTAAAACCTGCATTTCATGATGGAAGATAGCAATAAGAAGCAAGGAGAAACGTAAACAAGAGCATTTTGCAAATGCACACACTGAATTCCACAGATCATCCCAAATGTGGACATCTGGATTTAATCTCAGGCTTCAGTCTCAAGCACTGTTCTTCCAAAATGATGTAGGAAGAAGTAATATTCTGACCTTCAACCATCTTGGCTACAAAACACTCCTATTCCATTATTCTAGAGGCTCATGAATATTCTGAAACATAAGGAGGTGCTGCACAGTTTTAAAAGACCTAGGTCAACTTCTGTGGCAACATTCAAACCAACTTTCAGACTTTCTTCTAAAGTCTACATAGCCATCCACTTCTAGATCTGGAATAAAACAAATCTCATTACTTCACTGTATTTAATATTTATTATCACAATGCTACTGTGTGGACTAAATGCTCGGTATGTCTTTACACACTTGGAACAGCCCTATGTAAAGGTCAAAGCCTAGACTTTTCATAGGTCACTTTAGGCACCTAGTAGAAGTGTCAAAGCTCACAGACTAAATTTTCTGCATAGTCTGCACATAGAAACACATATTTCTGCATAGAGAAACACAGGCAACAGAGCAGGGTAATTTATTCAGGCTCCCAGCTCCTTTCACTCACCCTCAAGGTAACACAGCTTCCTAATTTAGACCAATGTCCTATCACAGGGATTTTCAGTGAGATAGGAAGAATTAGCTGAAATAAATCCAGACCTAAGCGACTTACTCAGTGTCATACTGGGAGCCTGTTACAGATCAAAATTTAAACCCATTTCCTTAGTTCCTGAACTATTCCGGTATGATAAAATTATTTTGTTGGCTTGACTTTTGTCTCAGCAAGGTGGTAGTTGAGTTCCTCTTAGAAATTTAGGTTTGTCCAAATTAAAAATTTGCAAGAAGGAAGAAGATGAAAACTGTGACCAGTGACAGTCACAGTGTCCATAATGGCCTTTTTGTGTAACCCATGAAAATGAGAGAATCTGTGTTAAGTTTGGTAGACTTGATGTTAAATCTATGAACTCCATATGAAAGATAATTGGCTGATCGTGTAAAGAAATTCCCTAAATGAATCTGATTTTGCTTGTGATCATTTACCTAAGCAAACAGAGCCAAATAGACACTCAATGGATGTAAGCCAGACTCCTCTATCAGTGTTGCATTAGTTTACAGAAATTTGACCCAGCATATCTAACAGGTTTTTTGCTAATCAGGACATCTTTGAGGGATCTGGAATGATTGCTTCTGCTCTTGGCCTTGAGTTTCTTCAGCAGGCGAAAGAAGCAATTCTACAAAGTTTTCACAGAGATTACTGGAAATTCTGGAGAAGATGAGATTAAGACTGATGAAATACATACAAGTATTGTCTTTGGCATCCTCATAAAGTCTTGCAAGATAGAAACTCATTTTCTCTTTGAAACTGAGCAAAATTGAATCTCAAGATGCAGTAACATTATGATTTTCACAGAAAGGGAGACTGCAAGCAAACCAGGAATGAGAAATTTTAAATTCATTTTGGTAGTAACCAAAATAACGGTTTTGCTCATTTGCATTTTCTGTCCCGCAAAATGTAATTTGGGAAGAAAGGACCCCTTGATCCTTAATTTCTTACCTAGAAATTATTTTTAATAAAAGGTAGGCAACATTCCTATCAAAACTTTGTTCACTAGTAAATCATCTGGCATCACTTCTGTTATTCCTAAACAATTCCACCTTTAGGAACTGGGCAGCAGTGTGGGTGGAATGCTGCTGACTGTTCATTCTGTAGTGCCCTGGGAGCTTCAGGCTCTCCAAAAGACATGAAGGCTGAGACCAAGGGGCTCTACAATGCTTAATGTTTTGAGTGCAGAGAAGAGGATAGGTCAGGGACGTAGTAGTCAACAGATTGTTATCTAATATAGAGTAATTCATAGTAAACAATATAGTAAACAATATAGTAAACAATTAATAATTAAGAGAATCCAGCCTTTTCCTCCACCACTGTTGCAAGCATGGACACTTATATGCTTGCATATTACTGCAAGCATATATGTTTTTAATGTTTACAGCAAAGCATTTCCATTGCTGGCTGTTGTACCACTGAGAAAGGGAGGGCAATTTTATTTTTCCTGTATGTGCAACTAACAATTCCAGGAACCCCAGTTCACCTCCCACTTCCCCTTTTCTCTTTCCTGGCTCTTTTCCTCTGGGATTTGACAACACTAGTCTAAGGCTCTGGAATATCCCTAACATTGCTTTGCCCCTGTTCCTTCCAAAAGTTGTATAAAATAAAAAGTGAAATTTGTGGGCTTGTTTTAAGGAGGAAAACAATGGGAGAACCAGAGCTAGCACAGCTCTTCTGGAGTTTAATTTTCGGGCACATCGTTGAGGTGCTGGGCAGTGGTGTGCAGCATATAATTGGTGCCCATGACAGCCCACTGCAAAGGTACAGACTCCAGATTCCTGCCCCTTTCCTTAAGGACTGGCCTCAGTAATCAATATCTGGAGTTAATTTTGGCCTTAGTTTAATCCTTGCAGCAGTCATCCTGCTGGTACAGATTTATGCTAGTGGCAGAAGTTGGAAAGAGCCTGATCCCACAGGAGACCCAGGGGACACCTGCTGGGATGTGGCTGTACTTAAGAGGCTCACTCCATATATCTTCCAGGCATTAAAATCTCAGAATTCACTGAGATACTCTGAGAAAGATAAACACAAAATCTGAATACCCTTAGAAGTGGAGAATCACCACTCACCATGTCACCACTCACCATGCCAAACAGACCCTTTTACTGTATTTACATGTATGAAGTCCTGTCAAATGCAGATAAGGCTCTTGGTCAAAATTAGGCATAGGCAGCTGCACCCGCTCTAATTCTTAACTTATTCCACTGATCCTCCTTGCTCCCACACAAGCAATAGTCTTTTCTTCCCCCCAGATTCTCATGCACACAAGGAGCAGCAGCAGCCAGTTCACTTGCTGCAGTCCTGGTGAATTTGCACTGGTCTCCCCTCACTAACTATATGGTCTTCAGGATTTCAACCCAGAAAACAGGGGAAAGGTGTCAGGACAGCAGTTTTTTTGCAGCTGTCTTTGGCTTGCTTGCATTTTTCAGTTCAGTTCCACCCTCTGGCCCCGGGGACTTGTTACCTGCCTCACTAGACAAGGTGTTTCAGTTCTGTAGGGTGGAGCTGTTGTCCACAGTGGTGGCTATTTGCTGAGCTATTTGCTCAGCTCCCCAGTGCTCAGGGCCAGTGTGGGATAAGCAGCACATTTGAATTCTTGCAGTTCTCTCCTGGAACAGTGCAGCCCTATGTATGACCTTACAAACCAGCTTCACTTTCCTTCTTAAAGCTACATATTAGCAGCCAGCAAAACATCTTGGTGTTGGCCCTTAACAGTCCTCAACTTCACAGCAAGGGGCAATAGAAAACTGAGAAACAGAGAAAAACGCTAGGAAAAAAATCCCAACAAAACAAAATATCATATAAGATTGGTTCTAGCTCCCTTCCCACTCACACTGTAATATTTCTTAGATCCTCATAGCTTCTAACTAAGAATCTATGGGTATGACAAGAGGTAGGCCAATGCTATTATCTGTCCAAAAATCATATCCAGAATTTGTGAGTGATACTCAGGACTGCAGTGTATGCAATATGAGAAAGGAAGTGCAATACTCATTTCAGAGGTGAGCAATGCTAGCTGTAAGAAACAGAGCTAAGGTTTCAGGCCACTGAGCAGGTCAGGTAGCCAGTACCATCAAAAATGTTGATATAGGTGTCATGGGGCAAATTCTCTGAGTAGGGTTCCCAGGAGCCAAGTGATATTTGGGAGTACAAGTACTTACAGAACATTTCAGTATTATGGAAGTTTCTGAAATAAGGGTTTTCCAAAGCTAGGATTTAATCTGTATCTCCTGCTTACCTCCCGAGTGCTTAAATGGCAAGAATATATTTGTTCCCTAATTGCAAAAGAGCACCAAGGATCTGTAAGCATTTCTGCCAGTGGGATTTCTTAGTGTTGGCATGATCAGAGAAACCCTTGACTGCAGGCTTTCAAGTGTCCGGATTAGCTCTGGAGTTTGGAGAGCAAGAGAATATAAGGACAAAAAAAAATGGTGAAAAAACAAGTGGTAGGTCAGAGTGCTTGTTGCCATGCTAAGTGGAATATTTTATTCCCCACCCAAATCAGATAATTTAGGGAATGTGGTCCAGATTAAACTCATGAGTTCCTGAATGGCTTAAAACAGTTTTTTACATGGTGAAATTTCTATTGTCCTCTAGAAAGGTCTTAAGTAAGGTCAGAGTATCACCTTGGAACATATCCTGACCAGGTTGTGCAACCTTTGCTCGCAGTGCTGTCCTCGGTTCAAGTAGTCTCTTACAGTCACTGTACTCCTGGAACCAGCTCTGTGTACATTTACCGTTACACCTTTTGCTGTACCACCCAGCCAGAGATCTCGAAGACCCATTTAAATATTAGTTATGAAACCCTCACACAAGCCTGTGAAATGGTTTAGGATTTCTCTTTGTCATATGAAGAGGAGTAAACAGAGGTGCCAAGCTGTTAAATGTTTTGCCCAAGATTATAGCTGTTGCTGGAAAACAATTGGAGTAAAAATTTACCAGTGGAAATATGGGGTCTTGCCTTCAAATTTCTGCCTTTTACTGACAGACCTGCAGTTTTGAGACTTCTTTATCTTTAGGACACCACCAAAGTTCATTTGGCCTTCATCAAGCCTCCCAATTGCCTGCAATTTCAGTTCTTTGCTTTTGAATCCATGTGTTTAAAGGAAACCTGAATTCTTGACCACTGACATTTGAGGACCTGCCTGCAGCAGGAGGTGGTTTTACTGGGACAGTGCACAGCAGAGGGGGAGGAGGACTGCCTGGTGGGTGTGATGGTGGATGGCTGCAGCCATCATTGCTCAGCCCCTGCAACAAACAGAGACAATGTCTGTCCCTGGATGCAACCACCTGGGTTTGAACCCAGCTCTTCAAAGGCTGGGTACTGTGTCCTTGCTGCTGTGGATGTTACATATAATATCCAGAAGACACGATCTTGTTTCATTCCTATGTCCTACATGCACATAGAGGTGGGGAGCTGGCCAGAGACAAAAGGGAATGAGCTAAAGAAGGGAGCAGAGGAGTCCTTTTGCACAGCATGACCATCAACACTCCAGTTACCCACAGGCATGTTAGCCAAGGCTGTTTTATCTCTCATCCCTCCAGTCTGTTCACCTTGACAGCCCGGTTCCCATGCACCTGTGTGGAAAACTAGGGCTGAAGGTGCCCCCCAGCAGGCAGCTTGCCCCAGCTATTGGATGACACCGCCACCTCCCTAACACTTTCACCTGTTGTCTGCTTGGCTGCCCTGCCGCCACTGATAGCATCGCCACCATGACCTTGAAATCCTTCTCACAAGTGCCACCCTGTCTCTCAGCAGTGGGAAATCTGATTTTCCTTCCCTTAGCACCACTCCCTGCATTTTCATTTCTGAAGAAGGAGCCATGGAGGGAATGAAGTTTTTCCCTCTGCAGCAGTGACTCTATTTTCAGCTGTAGCCCAACAGATTGCTTTGCTCTTCAGCCTTATCATCCAATACCACCTTAATGCATGCAGCTACGCAAGGTTACTATTAGTGACTGATATCACTGGTGCTGCTGGCTGGAGGTTTTAACCCTACATGAACCAAAATCTCCTCTATACCACATCCTTTTTATTCCCTGGGATTTCAGATGAGAAAAAATATTAATTTTAGAGTGGTTTTTGTAAACAAGAAAATACTGTAAGTTTGTTATGTCAGAGGAAGACAAAGAGAAAAGTCAGTTGTTGTCTAGGACCAAATCAATCAGCGGTTTACCATGCACAGAGTGACTGACAGCTCTGGCCCTCTGGCATCGTAATTTATTCACCAGTCTCATCTATTTGCTAGTATTGCATGTCTTGCTTTTAAAAATGTATATATAGAAGCATCTAGATGGTTATATTTAGTGCAACCGTAGGTATGGAAGCATTTCTTTTTTTAGCTTCTCTCAGTACAAATATAGAGATAGGAAAGAAACTAATCTCCCCTCTGCACCTTCTTCCGTGCTCCTATGAGAGTGTCCCCTCCATTTGGCAGCATGCCCAGAGGACTCTGTAGAGCTGCTCCTGAGGAAGGGCTCTGGAAAAAAAACCTGATCAAGGAACAGTGAGTTTACAGGACATTCCCCACTTTCACCAATAACCCCCCCAAAATCTCATTCCAATGTGGAAAAAAAAATGTGGTACAAAATGGAAGGGTTTTGTATTGTTTTGCTTTGTTTTGTTTTGTTTTTCTCCCCAGAAAAACAAACCATTTTTTTTGACCTTTTCGAAATTATCTGGAGATCATAGGTAGTGCACCAATTGTTAAGTGGGAAACCCCAAAGGAATGATCACCCCTGAGTTAAGCACCTGCTCCAAGATAATCATCCTCCAATTCAGGATCCCCTAAATGCACCCTCCTTAGCAGATTGTCTCAGGTCCAAGAAAGAGAACTGCAACCAACTTTGTGAGATCCTCAAGGCTCCCAACCCTTCTGGACCACTGCCATCCCACTAAACTGGGCAAATTGAAGAAACTGAGCACCTCCAGAGTGCAGATCCAAACACTGGGAGGTAACCAGGGACTGAGAAGTCATCTGGAGGCCACTGATGTCCTGGCTATATCCTTGCAGAGCATGTCTAACTGCACAAATCTGCATTTTTTCACGGAAAAGTTGTTCCAGGAAGACCTGGTTTCAGATTGGGCATCAGGGAGATCCTTGGCAGAGAGCTGCTGGCTGCAGGAGTGAGCGTCACAGTCAGGGAGCAGTGAGCACAACATACGGACATGCCTGGAGGGGAGGGGTGTGAGGCCCCTCACCTGCTTCCAGCTGTTCCTGACAGCTGCATCCCACAGCCTGACAGCAACTGTAACCACTGAAAGTCATGAAAAACAGGCAGGTTTTATGGGTACATGGACTTTTTGTCATATCTAAACAGAACCTCTGCTCTGTCCTGAGGAAGGGTTTGTGTGCCTCATTATACCAGTTTTTTTCAGGCTGACATCAACTGCTCTGATAAAAGGTGTTAACTATCCCTACAGATTTCACTTTGCTTTTACAGTAGTGCAGGAGGAGTACAGGCTTATGAGTAGCTTTTTATAAATGCACCATAAAAACAAAAACTTGTTTGCATTTTTTAAAATGCTGTTGTCTATTTATAGTGCAGCTTTCCATTTCAGGTCTTTTTGGTATCTTCTGGTCTGCCCACACATGAGCACGCTCATTTGCACATGCACAAACCAAGTTGTATGCACCCTTTGCTTGCAAATATGCTTGTTCCTTAGGCAGTTGCATATCACAGATCAGTGACACCTCCACAGCTTACTTTAGGATCTGGTAGTAGGTTTTTCACACGTAGACCTCAAACCTGAAAACACACACACACAAAAAGTATATTTTTTCTTAAACTCCCAGGTCTTGTTTTTCACACTTCCCAGAAAGAGAGATGCAGACCTAAGAATATATTTTATAGCCATTAAGAAAGCCATAAAATCTGCTTCAAAGCAGAGCTACATAATCTGTATGTACCTGCCTGGAGCTGACCTGAGCAGAACTCCCACAGGGCTGAGGCCAGGGTGATGAACACAGTGTCACAGGACGTTTGGAGATGAAACCATTGGTTTCCTGGGTATTGGTAAGGGCTTGCAAGTTATTACCTCTCTTGTTGAATGGGTGAGAAAGATAAGGAGCACTTTAAGCAAAGTCTAAACACATAGGGCAATGATAAATGCAAATCCCTCGTGCTCTGCCCAATTCAGGTAACAGGTCTTCAGCAGCTTCTCCCTAGTGGGAGGGAGGCACAGTCTGCCTGGCCCTCATGCAGGAGATAAAAAAACAGAAAGACAAGAACCTGTAGGAAGTAGCAGCTGCAACAGAGAATGGGAGAGGCATTTTTGAGGTCCAGATCACAAGAGTAGTGAGACTGCCCTGGCCATGATCTCTGAGGGTGAGGGATAGGCCATTGCCTGGCAACAATTCAGCCAGAAGTAGCAGAGTGCATGTTTGTTTTGGTTGAAATCAAGCTGGTTTTTTGGATTTGGGTTTGGTTTTTTGTTTGTTTTTTTGGGGTGGGTTTTTTTGTTGTTGTTTTTGTTGTTGGTGGGGTTTTTTTGGGGGGTTGGGTTTTGGGGGGGGGGTTTTTGGGGTATTTTTGGTTTTTTTGGCGTTCGTCTTTTTTTGTTTTGTTTTCTGTTCAGTTGAAGCTAACCAAGAATCAGCACTCACCCTGGACTGGGCATCTCTAAAACAGAAGTTAGCCCCAGGACGTGCCTCACGGCAGCTCTGGCACATTAAACTGTGTGCAGGTGAGGCCAGCTGTAGTGGCAGCTTTTCACTGGGGAGCAGAGAGGAGGAGCTGCCCTAGCTTGCTCCTGGAGCTGTGATTGCTAAAACCACGGCCAGCAAATATGTGCAGAAGTCACTGAAACCAGGGATATATGTCCTTAGGACACAATGAGATGCTGATGGGTCAGGAACTGACTGCCCTGAGCCTAGCCCTGACAAGATCCTTCTTGTTTTTTTAACCAGTGTGCTGGTTAAAAAAAAAATACAACTTTTTCCTTCCTGTTTTCAACTTTGAAGCATGTGTAATCACCACTATTTGAGGAATTTGGTTGATAATTTTGCTTACTGAAAGGTATTTCCCCCCGTGTCTTTATGAAAGACATGATGCTGCCCTGTAATACACAACAGAGCTCTAAACTGCGTGGAAAGTTAGTGGAAAACCACCACTTTTTTCCAAGGTCTTAAATTCCTAGTATGGATCTGCATACTTAGTGTAGTGTACTCTGTTCCCCTCTCTGCCACAATCAATACCACTCTGATTTCTTTATCGTGGGGGATGGGGGAGGGAGATGAGCGATCCCGTTCATACCTCAGCTTTGGCATTTTGATTCCCAAACAGCCCATTCACTAGTAGCATAAAAATAATGTAAAAACAAATACATCAAATAAATGTAGCTTGAAGACATGTCTATTACAAACCTGCTCTGTATTCTATAAGCAAAATATGTACTGTGCATACAAAAACTGGGGGAATGAAGAGATGCAGGTATTAACATTAACATATCAAGTGGTTCCTTCATGAGACCATATTATCTATGCAATCACCTACAAGTATTTACATTTCATGAACGACGTTTTCCAACAGCACCTCCAGCCTTACTGCCTCATGCTGTTCTTGGATGAAGTTCAGGCAAAGCACGAGGCCAAATTGATGTTGACATTTTATGGAAGACCCTGCTGCAGGGGGAAGCAGTGGTTGCTGGTGACTCTGCCAGAGTGATGAGAGACTGTGCTGCTGGGCATAAAGCACCAAGTTTCTGGAAGATACTGTTCAACACGCAAGAAAGGAAAGTCCCCAGACAGAAAAAGGGTGGGGAAAATTGTTACCTGAATTCAGCCTCATTCTTTGCCCAAATAGTAGGGTAACTTTTTTTTTTTCATGTTTTGGTATTGTGTTCTTTGAACACGGGTTAGTGTAGGAAGGCCTTGCAAACTTTTTACTAGCACTCCTCTTTGGCATAGATATATCTAATTTGTCACTCATGGTGGCTGAACTCACAAGACAGTTTTACTGCCCTTACCAGATGACAAACGTGCTAATGAGGAAGAAGGCTTAAAAAAAACCACCTGTTCTGCAAATATCCTCCTTCTCTAGATGTGCTGACTGAACAAAAACAGTGCTAACAGTTCAGAAAGTTTGAAAAACACCATAATCAATTAATGGATTTTTGTCAATATTGACCTACTTCTAAATACTGACCACTAGTTCAGATAGGGCACTTTATAACACTAATAAAACAAATAGTAGTGTAAATTCTTCCAGCATCGTTTCAGCAAGTTGCCTTCATGTATCTGACTCCAGACCTTTGCCATGCCTGGACTCCAGCACGTTACCCATTTTACTTACTTCAATTCCCAATGAGACACATGTTAATTTTTTACTTCTTTTCCTAAGCCATTGTTATTACATTGCTTTTAGAATTTACCTGTTTCCTTGGATATAAATTAGAGGCTAAACTGAAAAAAACACCACCACCACCCCACCACCCTTTTTAGGAAGTGAAATGTTTGGGAATGAAGGATGCTAATGCTGTAAAAATTATTGACCTATGCCCCTCCCATTCAAAGCAGGATTCCACATTTTGTGCAAGGATGATTTATGTGACACTGTGAAAATACAGCTTGAATTTTTATAATTTTTTTTTTTTTAATACTGAGAAGCAGAGCAGGACATGGTTGGAACATCCATACAAGATGTGGGAGATTAGGGCTAAACTCCCGCTGTGCCAGAGGGAATGTTTTGCTACCACCTTTTATACTCTTTATCCTCTGTCTTCCAGCTACCCTGGGCTGTGGGTGTTCCCAGCCAGCTGTTGCAAAACATTTGACTATTTCTTGGTGGTGACTGAAGAAAAAAAGTGAGTTCCCATGAAAAGTTAGAGAGACTCACAGTTATGATTGGTAAATAGGCGTAGTCCAACCAGAGAAATAAGTGAATTTAGCATTCAGCTGTATGTCCCTCCAAGCACACTGCAACTGCTGGAGTAATTGTGCTGCAGCCAAGGGGTAAGGCCATGGAGAAAGATTTTCTTCCCAACTGCAAACAGGCTCATTTACAAGCCCACCTCCTGTTCTGTGAATTCTCCAAATATCACAATTCCTACAAGAGAAGGGATGAGATAAGTTCTCTGGAGATAAGTCCATCATACTTGAACCACGCATTTAGATTACTGATAACCAGACAATTATTATTCCATAATAAAAGGAACTGTAGATGAACCCCAGACAATTACTGGACGTGGTTCTGCTGGCATCAGTCTTTGCTACTTCCATAACAGGTGACAGTATTTCCCAATTAAACCTGAAGCCTGATCAACAGTCACTGCAGGTCTGATCCAGACCCCATTCATGTATTAGGAATTTTTTCCTCACCTTCTACAGGCACAGGAGGAATTGAGAGGATGGGAGTTAGCATTGTTTTAGTCAGTACCAAGTTGTCTCATTGAAATCTCAAAAAAATAAATACTGTGCAAAAGCTCTGTTACCAAAAGATATTATGAAGGTGATGAATGTTTTCTAGTTTTACATTCCTCTGGGCTTTTTCTCTTTACCCATTTCAGGTCTATGTGCCATTCTGATCTGTATCCTGGACCATTGTTTTCCATTGTGACTCTCAAGCTAGGGTGGGAAAACTTCTCATGGAACAGAGAGCCCTCTCTATATATCTGCTGCTTCTGTTGTCCTCCTGTATAAATTGGGCCATAACATCTGGAGAAAGGCCTGGAAGGGTGAATTTTACCCACTGCTGGTAGTTTGCGGAGAACTGCTACATGTAGGCTGCAATTCATGCCTCCTTCACCCAGCCAGAGTGTGAGAAGGGGTCTGAGCAGAAATTAAAATCAGCCTCCCGGGTGCCACTGCAAACAGGCAAAGTTAGTACCTTCCTGCTGACACCCTTGGGATGTAGGGACCTGTACAGAAAATGAATGGCTCAGTCACATAGCAGAGCCTGTACACAGTATTTATGGAAAACCGATACCTACAGGCATTTACAGAATTGCATGAACAGAGGAAAATCTTTGAACGATATATTGCTGTCTAGGCAGCCACCATGTGGGACCCATACAGTCAGCCTCCTGTATCATTAGAATAGTATTTTGTCAGTAGTCTTTCTCATCTTCACCTCTGCAAGTGGTCATCTATGGTTTGCCCCTTAGTGAACCACAGGGTCATTTCCAGTCCCTAGTACCATGTTTGCTGCCTTAAAATGAATGGGGGGAGTGACTGCACATGAGAAAATAATGCTCTGAAATGAAGAACAAGGTGAAACACACACTACTAGCTTTCTCTGGAAAAACTGGAAAATGTCTGTTTCCTCAGCACCGGGTGTAGATGGACTAGGGAAAGGAGAGGTTTGAGAGCACTGACTGCACTGAACCCACCAGAGATGGAAGGCTGAACTCTGACCTGGTATCTTTGGTAGTGATGCTAATGAAAGCATTATGCACTGAGGAGTCTTGTTGAATATGAGACAGGACTAGGCAGGCTCTTTGAAACTAGAGATTACCTGTTATATGGGAGCTACAAAGTCATGCAGTTGCTCCCTCAAACAAAGATTTGCAGTCAGACTGCATTCATGTCAGTTGAAGGCAGATCATGGCCTCCCAAAAGACTGAAAAGTTAAGATAATAAGCTCACAAACACACAGAGAAATGCAGTCTGCCTGGAATTCCTCTGCAGGGTCACTAAGGCACTGCAAAGCCAGCTCCGGCTTGAATGTGCTGGTTTTCCTATAGCCCTACCAGTAAAATATGGGTTTCTGAGTGGAAACCTCAGTACACAGAAAAGGAGAGATATGTGGAACAGTCTTGTGTCCAGAGCAGAGGTGAAAACAGCATCTCTGGATCAAGCCGTTGATGCATGCAATCTGTTGTGCCCAGGGACCACCCAGCTTGACCTGCACCATATCACAACACAGAAACTGAGAGTGGTATCAAGGTCAGAACAAAGTTTCTGGATCAGCCTAGTAGTGTATTCCTGAAAGCAACCAAAGGTGGATGGGGAGGGAAGGAATAAGAGGCTCATGACAAGCAGAAGATGATCAACTCATTGGCACCTTCTCAGCTTTTGGCATATGTAAAACTTGAAGGACTGTGAGCTGGAGCTTGTAGCCAAAAGCTCTGTGCCATGCAGTATCAGTTAGACCATCTTTCCAACTTCGACTAAGTCCTGTTGAAACCTGTTTGTACTGGGGCCCTACACATTATCTGGTGGCAGTGAGTTCCCCAGGTCAATTATGTACAGTATGGAAAAACATTCCTTTGCATTTATTTCCAATTGTCTGCCTCTTAATGTCAAAGGAGTTACCATTCTGCCCTACTGAATTTGGAGGATGTGTTCCCAGTGGCTAGACCACAGAACTAGATCTCTGAATTAATTCTATTTTCATCTCTGTCATTCATCTAAGAGAACAGGTATTACTGTTATTATTCATTGGAGTGAGTGCCACCTTCAGACAGATCAATTAAAATTACCCCAGGTAAATTGTGATCTGGAATTTGGACTGAAATGACACGGTTGAGACTAATGTCACCTGTATACCCACAGAAAACAGGTAAAAACTAATCTAGGAAATAAAGGTAAAAAATACATTTTAAATTTCCAATGCCTGATAATTTGTGTAATTGAAAACACTGCCAACATGTAATGAAATAACTTCTCATACAGTAATAGACCCTATTATATAGCAGAATGCCTGTAGTTACAGAGGATAAGATCCCACATGAAAGGGGAAAATATGTATTTTCTAAAACAAGCATTCTGCATATTGACCTAAGAACCATCTGTCTATTGAGCCATTGTAATCGTGTGGTTTGCTTTTTCTATTGACGAGTCTTCATGTCACTTACTGTTTGCCAGTGCAACAGCACAAAAGTCTTGCAATAATTCAACTAGACCAAAGAACGCATAACATTCTGCATTAGAAGCAGAGAGAGGTTCACAGACATAAAGCTGCTGCTCAGAATGAGAAGTGGTAAGTGTGCATGTTAATTATAGTCTTGGGCACATACTAGTATCATGCTCGCAGCCCAGCCTGAATGAGATTTTATTTTTTTTTCTTCTTGTTCTTTTAGATGCAAAAAACCACCAGAAAAGTCAGGCAGCCTTTCTGCAATGGTTAGTCTGCATCTAGGACATGTACAAATCTCTTCACATTTATTTAGAAACTAAGGCAATTAAAACGCCCCAGGCCCCTCCTGTTAACTCAGAAACATCATTATGAAGATGCTTATGCTACAGCAGTTTACTACGCTCAGTTTACTGGAAAACTGGAAAGCTGCATTTTCAGCCATTTGATCAACAATTTCCTGAGGTTGCTAATGACTTGCAAAAATCTGCCCAACAGTAACAACCTCAGGGAGACTCTGTTGTCTCCTCTGAGAACCCTTATTTGTTTTCAGAATGAGAAATTTAATTAGGCAAGGTTTTTTTGGCAGAGGAGTTCATGCCTTTCGCCCTCAACAAGCAAGCCCTGTGTGACTGCCCAGTACCACCCAGGAGGCCAAGCCTTGGCAGAGCTGAGGACCAATCAGGTCAAAGGAAATTAACCTGATTTGAAACCAGTTCTCACTGTATTTTCCCCCTTCTTGTGCATGCTAAGCGGCTGAGCTCCCACACATGCTTCTGGAGTTTACCCCTGTGCCCATGCATGGGCACGTGGCTGGGAGGATAGCTGGGGGCAGAGGCTGATGCCACAGTGGGAGATCCACCACGGCTGCTCCAGGGCTGGCCAGGATTGCCAACACATGCAGCCACGTGGCATTCCCTCAGTGGGGTGATTGCCAAGAAAGGTACACACAAACAAACCCATCCAGGCAGACACAAAGATAAGGGACAGCCAGGTGCTACCAGCATACCTGAGGGCTTTCTCAACTTCCACTGTCCTAAAAGCTTAGGCACTCCTCAGTCAGTAGCTGCCTATCAGCCTCCACCTACCTATCTGCTGTTCTATGGAGAATGATTTTTCTTAAAGCAAGTGTTCCTCCTCTCCTCAGCTAAACAAAATGGGCTAAATCAGTTATGGCATCTCCTGCAGAACCCCTTATATAGTTTGCTGTCAAAATAATTGTACGTTTTTGTTTGGGTTTTTTTTTCACAGTTTTATTACAGAGCATAAAATGAATAGCGAAGGAGAGGGGGGTTTTAAAAAAGCCAATTGTAAACAGTGTTCTGATGTAAATGAACATTCTCCGGCAGCATTTGCAAATCTGCAGTAGAACCTTGTGCATCAGACTGCTAAGGAAAATTAACCAGGGATGTGGTTACAGTGGGAAGCCTAGGATTTTATCTTATTTTTTCCCTTCTTTTTACAATTCAAACTGAAAGAAGATTAAAAAACAAACAAACAAACAAACAAACAAACAAAAACAACAAAAAAACCCAGTCTAGTAACATACAAATGAAAGCTAAATGAGATATTTAAAATTCAGTCTGTTAAGTTAGGGAAGGAGTTGCTCAACACTCCAGAAAGAATATGGTTCTGAACCACACTGTGAGATGTTTCCCTCCACATCAGGCCTTCCCAATGAAGCTCTGTGCTGTATTCTGCCCTATTTCCAACTCGTTTTGCAAAAGTAGTGTGAACCAGAGGCAGGCATTTCCCCTTCAGCTCTGCAGCCATCAGCAACTGATTAGCAAACAGGAGACCGGGCAAGAATATTTTTAGTCTAACAACATCCCTTTAAAGTTCATAATTCCACAACACATTGGTCTACTATGAATGTACACCTGAACGAACTCCAGTACAAAATTCCTTTAAAAATATCATGTAGAAGTGAATGCAAATGTACATGGGAATTGGAAGCTTGACCTCCAGGCTTGCTGCCTGCCTACCAGGGCAGCTCTCTATGCCATACAGATTGATCACTCCCTATCGGAAGTCATTAAGAAGGAAAGCTGTGCCTTGCTAGGCAACCCCTAATTTTCATATCTGTTATCTGGGCTACACAGCAATAGCCAGAGTCAGATTAGGCAGATGCATAAGCGGATGTTTTATATTGCCTTCTAATGACAAAAATGGCCCTAGAGAGAATGTGTCACTTGCCCCAGGGGAGGACATGAAGGGTGACACACCTGTGATAAGGGAGTATCCCCACAAGTAACTCAGACTGTAATTTCCACTTGCCCACTTTGACACTGCACTTGCAGCAATTTTGATCTAAACAGTAAAATATTACAAGCTACAAGACTACCCAGTCAAAATATTCTGTATATTCAACAAGGGTTTTACTGAACTGTCTTAAACAGATACTGTAAAGCACCTTGTTGCAGTATTTCTGAAACTTGCTATTGAAAGCCAATCAGACACACTGTGGACACAAAAATGGGGGACTGCAAATTACTTGGTGAGGTTTTTTCCTAAATCTGCTCATGTGGTGGGTTGGCTCTGCCTTTACTCAGGCAATGAGGTATTCAGGAGGCAAACAGAGAAGTCTTGCCTTGAACTTTGCAGGACAATTCATTGCCTGAGACGATTCGTCGAGATAGCACAAGCTTTGTTTAGAAATTGATATATCCAGCCAGGAGCCCTTAGAGACAATAAAGCATCTGTTTGACTTCTTCAACAGGTAAGATGTGTGTAAATCATTTATCCCCACTCCTGCTCCCCCTCCTAGCTCTCACTATTTGTATTTTTTTGCTAAAAAATGTCGCCTGCCTTCCCGTCGGCGAGCAGCTTGGGACACATTGCCTGGAGTCTGACCTCAAAGTAGGGTGGGATTTGAATCTGAAATCCACTCAGTTTGATCTCACAAGAACTGCCACGCTGCACAGCTTGTACATCTTTAGTAAAAAGGCAAGCCTTCAAATCCGTCCTTTTCAGAGGCCTGTCTCCGTTGTCAGCTGCCATCTTTCAGAGAAAGATCTAAAATTAGAGAAAAGCTGCCCTCCACTGCTGGAGAATACTGCTGCTGTGACATATGAAAGCAGCAAAAAGCTTCAAATAAAGATCTTCTGCTTACACTCATGTAACAAGCAAGAAAGGCTTTGGGTCTCTTCTGCCCAGAGTGGCATTTTTGGGGATCTGATCTAAATAGGCAGCGCCAGCACCAATGCTTATCTTTGTCTGCCTAAGCGTTTATACTTTGCCTGTCATGATAGGCACCATTATTTTGGTGGAAACTTACAGATCTGAGGGGTTTTCTTTTAAATACCTTTCATAGAAATCCTAAGAGATGCTAGGTCAACCTACTCTTCTCAATAAATCAGTGAGAAAGAAAGAAAAAAAGCCTCCCTGTGAAAGCAGCAGCTTGAGACTTCATACATGGTGGTGTGATGAGGTATGGACACTGTGCAGGGACTGAGCTGTGGCTGCAGCCCTGGAGACCTTGGGTTCAAACCTGTGGCCTTCAGCTAGGTCCAGGGTGTCCTCAGGAGCCCCCAGAAACCTATTGCCAATAGTAACACCAGGGGATTAGGGAACTGGGATACCTCTGGTAAACCCTGTCATGTCCTCACTGACCCTGTTGCTGCTCCTGCCACCATGGTCTTTGCACAGAGACATATCCTTCACATTAAATAGTGTTTTCCCACCTCAGAGGGATTAGTGGGGCTAACAGGGTTAGAGCTGCTCTAATGCACCGTGACACAACAGCCCAGGCACAGTGCCCAGAGGTGGGAAGACACGGGGAGACCCCCTCCTGGTGCCAGAGGGGAGAGGAGATGGTGGCATTCCAGGGCAGGTGAATTAATATGATAAATGAGTGCAAACCTCCTGCTGCTTGGAGGCAAGCAAGAGGCTACAAGAAAGTAGGATTTGTCTGGGAGCAAGGCTGTGTCCTGATTTACCTTTTACCCTATGTGTTTTACCATGACCCAAAAACAGAGACCCTGCTCTCATCCAGCAAGTGGGAATCACTGGGAATCACAGGCAAAAAAACCCCAAACACTAAAATCCAATCAGAAAATAAACCTCCTCTTCCTTCTCTCTCTTCTGTTGATTTACATCCACATCCCCCCCACTCCCCTTCTAAGCAACCCACTTGCCCTCTTTGTCATCACATTTGCCTGTGTCACCCTGGTGATGTCACGCTGCAAACTACCTGCCTACGGACAGCTGGCTCCAACTGAGTCAGAGGGGTTTCCCACAGCCCAGTCTGGCCATGCTCTGATCAGTTTGGCAGCACTGTCAGGTTGCATGGAGAGGGAACAAGCAGCTTGATGTAAAAGAGGCATCCTGGGGTTTTGGGCAGCAAAAACAGGGGATTATGTCAGCAGTCACCTGGTTGAAAAAGAGTTTGTTTCATAGTTGACTTTAAAAATCACTAGCCAACGGTGAGCATGCTGAGGCTAAGGACTCACCTGCCAGTCAGAGTGCACTGGGAAGGAGCTAGTATCAGCACCAGGAGAGCAGGAGGACAACAGGACCAAGGCAAAGGTGCAGAAACTGGATGTGTGAGGAGATTTTGCTTTGGCAGGATTACAACAGAGATTTGTAAAACTGTCACAAATGTGAGTTGTCTCCAGAAGGCCCTTTTCCACATTGCAAATTCAGGAGAGAGTGCTTCTGGTCTTCATCCTTCAGGCAATCCCTGTAGTGGGACCCCAGCAGCACCAGCCCTGTGAGTTGACACCACAAGCTGCCCATGGGAGAGGCCCTTCCTGGGATCCTCTTCATTGCAATGACCAATTTTGTCATGTGCCTGGCAGGAACACAGGCTTCAGTGTACTGCAAATGGCCTAAAAGCCATTTCCTAAAAGCCATCTTTTTTTCCAGACCCTTTCAGATCCCCTGCAGCTCATGAGACAGCACAATGACAGAGTAAAAACCAAAATTAATAGCTGGACTGCAAGTGCAGATGATGCAGGCATACTCAGTACTCCACAGAGCACAGACCTTGGAAAGCAGAATCTCATGGGAGAAAGGACCTGGCAGCTCAAGGGGGAGTGGGATTTGGTTGCTGAATTTAAATTGGATCCATTTTTCTTTGGCAGGCGTGGTGGAAGTTTGTTTTCTTGAACAGTTGAAGTATAACTAAGATAGCTCATCATCACCTGGAATCACCCTAATCCTGGTATTTCTGTTGGTCCTGCAAAGGCATTGGATCAAGTTTTTAAAGATTAGGGCTAATTGTGTGCAGCCACAAGTGTCTATACTTTTAGTATCAGCATTTAAGACCTGATTCAAAAGCAAATGAAACCACTGGGAAAACATCCGTTTACTCCCACTTTTCACAGACTAGCCTTATGGAAGCAGTCCCACAAGAACCCAAGCTGTCAAGTGGAACATGGCTACTTGCGTGATACCTAGATGGAAAACCAGGACACATTGCTTAAATTGAGAAACATGAATGTTAGTGAGTCCATGCTACTTGGTACTTTATCACAACTGTGCATAACCGTGAATTATTTGCTTCAGAGCATTGCCTCATCCCTATTCTGCTTCTCATCTCCCATGTTGGTGGAGGTCTGCCTGTCACAAGCAAAACCTGATTCCAAAATAGGTTATTTATTTTAAGCGAAGATATTAGGATCAAGTTCTTAGGATGTCCACTGACTAAAATACCTGATCCTTAATCTCTGCTTAGCCTCTGACTTTGGACTTGACTTAGGAAGGTGTGATCCTGTGCTGCACAAATGACTGTGGATGCAGCCCCAGGTCCTGGGGCCATGAGCCAGAAGGTCAGCAGAGCAGAAATGAAGAAGGAAATGGGCAGCCTGAAACCCATGGGCACAAGGCATGATGGTAGTTTGCAGGCAGGACCCAGCTGCTGACAGCAAAGTGCCTCTGTGGGGTGAGCAGGTATCAGCTTTGCTTGCCAAGCAGCACATGGACTTACAGCAGGGGGGTACTGCTGGGAGCTGCCCTAGCTGCTGGCAAATACAGACAGCTCTGTCCAGGTTACATCACCATTTCCAGGCCCTCCTCCAGTTTAAGAGTAGAGATATGGATATTTCAGCACAGCTGTGGGCAGATTCTGGTCATTCTCAAATGCTGTGGAAAGATCACCTCCAGGACACCCACCTTCTGGTCATACCCAAGCCATGTGCAGAGTGCTGCATTCCAGTGGGTTAGGTGTCTGTCTCCTGATGGCCTCTTTCATTGCAGCCTATCTCAGTTTGGACACTGTTTATATCCCACTCACATATACCTTAATTTGATCTGGTTTCCCAGAGCCCTTTCCATCCTGCACAGGAGAGGTGAGGTCTAGCAGATGCCTTGGGTGAAGGACATAGGCAACCCAGGAGGGATCCCCAATCTTCTCTATATATGTGGTTGCACGCAAGCCATCCAAAAGCCTACCCTGACAAGGCACAGATGGGAAAACAGGAGGCAGAGCTGGCACTATCCTAAAAATGCTTTTCCTGTCTGTGGCCTCACTTGGAGGGCAGTTCCCTGTCTTGCTCTTTATGCCCACTGCCTATCAGTAGGCTGTCTAGCTTGGGGGCAGCCCATCTCTGTGTCCTGAGGAGTGGACAAGGTGTTGTCACATCCAGGGGTTTGTTTCTCCCAGAAGCCCTGAGACTTAAAAGACAGGACTCTCTGCTGTGCAGCTCCTGGGGGGAAAGTGGGGAAACCATCAGTCCAGAGCCAAGATGCTAAAATGCTCCAGTTCTACTTACATGGGAGTAAATAGAAGTAGGAAAGTCAAACTCCTCCACAACTGGAGACAGTGGGGGGTCTTGGTGCTCATGAACATCAGGATCAGCAGAAATGAGGTGTCTCTTGTTGCAAGGCTGAAGCACAGAAGTGATGCCAGGTTGGGGTGGGAAGCTCCAGGCATTCAAACAAAAGAAGTGGACACAGTTAAAAGGATTTTCCTGATATTTGTTTAGCTTGGCTGCTACACTTTACTGAAGAAAAGGAAGGGTTTTGCTGAAGTTGAAACAAACAGTAGATCAGAACATTAAATAAAGGGTTAGCAAACCTGCCAGTAGTGCTAAGTCAGGTATGCCAATGAGGTCAAAATTTAATTCCACACTGAAATTGGAAATTTCAAGTACAAGTGCTCACTGTAAGCCAATTATATTACCTACCAAACCTTCAGGTGCTCTGAACAGTCTCTTTCATTGTGATTTGTCTGACCAGTATTTGCAATACTAAAATCTATCATGGAAACAGAGACAGAAGAAGAACAACTTTTAAGTCCAGCAGAAAAAGCTGGAAATTGTCCACCCAACCTGCTGTGGGGCCTCTCATAGGCTGACAAAATCTCCAGTACTGTCTAAGCCTCTTCCTCTGATCTTCCTCCATTCTTGTCCATTTCCTCTCCTCTTCGGTTAAATGATACTAAGTATAGGAGTGATTTAAGGGTGCTAGTTCAGTGGAGTAAAATGGAGCAGAGGGCTGGGAAAATAAGAAGAGTGCACCTAGGAGGATTCTTGCTCATGGAGGGATGTTCAACAGATAGGTTGAGTGGGGTTCCAGCAAGGAGATGCACAAAGCTCCCAGCACTCTGGTATCAAGTCTTTGCTGGGTACAACACATTAACCCAATTGAAAAAAGACAATCAATGTAATGAAGCAATTTGATGAAAATGGGGGTGATCATCTTCTCATTATTCCTGTGACAAAATGAGCACCATGAGTAACTCCTTGCAGGGTTGAGTAAGACATTCAAAGCTTGGGTTGTGTGCTCCTTGCTCAACATTGCACTGCCTATCTGCAGCAAAGCCAGGAAACGATCTGGAGATGAACAACATCTAAGTTTCTGACATATGAGTAATAATGATTGTAGTTAAACAGTGGTCCCAAAATAATCCATGGGCTATGAATGCTTCTTCAGGCAGGTAAACTCCCATTTACCTAACTGAGTAAAGGCACATCAATTTTGTCCCAGAAGACTTAGTTATTACATATTAAATTTGTATTCTCAAATTACACATCTAGTTAAAACACTTATAGGTCATTTTCTTAACTGTTTGCAGTATAAATGTATTTCCAAGTTAAAATTAAATGAGCAATTAGCATGTAGTGTAATAGAATATAAAATTCACTCCATATAATACAATCTAAAATTCACAAAATAGAAGAGTAATGCTACGTAACTATGCAGACAGGATAGGTGTGAAATTAAACAGGATATAGATGCATTGTGCGAGAGAGATTTGATGGTGGAAATGAGTCACCTCTTTGTCAACAGCATTGCTACCAGCTACAATATGCTGCATAGAGAGGAAGCAAGATGTCCATGACAGCAGTAACTGTCCAAAAATAACACCAGAGCTGTCCCAGCCTGCTCTCAGGACTCTTTAATGGTGAGTAGGGCCACAAGCAAAGCTCAGAAATGTTAAGGATGGAGAGCTGTGCAAGATGGAGTCCTCATGCCAGCTCCATCAGCTAGAAGAGCTCCTATCCACTGCCATGGGAGCTGCCTCCACCTGTTTGCAAACAGGGATGGTGCCTCACAGCTTGGAGAAGCAATGTCTGAAAGCTTATTGGCATTATTGACCGAATCCAACATTTTTGATAAACAAAGACAGACAGTGCTATATTAGAGCTGTTCCAATGCCCGCATGAATTCATGCCTGCAGTGAATAAACAAGCTCTTTTTGATGACCTTGTTTCAGCATGCCCAAGAAGGGAGTGGTATCCTGAAACCTCAGGCATCAGTACTGTGTCCTGTACAGACACCCTCCTGCACTGAAGCCAGCCCTGGTCTTCACTCTCAGCTCTCAGGGCAGTCTGAGGGGTGTAATCCTGCTTCCAAGTGTACTAATACAAATTTGGGACTGAGTCTATAGCCCAAATTCATCCCAGGGTTACCCTGGTTCCAAACCCTCTCTCTGGTGGCCCCCCAGAAAGGAAAGTCTACGAGAGGCTGCTATGTGTTGATGGTGCCCTTCTCTGAAGGACAGCACTGCTGAGAGAGAAGGACCAGCAGATCAGACTGCCTTACTTCATCCAGACATCACATGGATCACAGTTCCTTTCATGGGCAGTCCTGTGCCAGGCTGCCATAGGCACATGCCATTCCCTAAGGGACAGGAATTGGGTCCCCTGATTTAAACAGCGGAAGAGCTGACTTTGCTCCACGCTATTTTGCACATTAATTGTTACATAAATGCATTCAAATATTTGTAAGGTTGATTGAAAATGTTGCTAAATCAGACAGCTCAGATTTAACCACCAGAAATTAAATCACATAATAAACAATCAGCATTTCATTCCTACAAAAGGATGATAATTTTGTAGGACATTGGGTTTATATTGTCTATGCACCTGCATGTGGAATGCTAGCGATAAAGTGAGATTTGATAGCAAATTAGACTGACAGACAGTTTTTGAACATAATTACCCAAAAGAAACCACCCGGAATCAATTTAATCATAGTGCAACTGATTTTTAATTTCCAATGGTACAAAAAAAAGTACCATTCACATTAGGCTTTTACTGACTTTGGTTTGTAATCATGGAATGTCTATATTGTAGCCAAGCTAATTAAATAAATGCCAAGTATTTATCACTTTGTAATGCAGAAAAAAAAAATATTAAAAAATAAAATTAAAGGTGTCTCCTAATCAGCAAAATGAGCAAAAGCTAATAGCTTGGCAGCCCAGTGAAACCACGTTTAGTACCCAATCTGTACTTGTTTAGCTGTTGTGAAATTCTGGGGCTATTATCGGCAATTTCTGTTCACAGTCTCTGGACAATTAGCAGTTGCGCTAACAGGCGGCTGGGACACAAAAGCCTAAAACCGTCAGAAAGGAAGCAGCACTTGCAAAACACTGTCTGCAATTCGGTGTGTGATGCTGATCTCTGTTCTGTGGGAAAAGGTACTGCCCTTGCAAAGAGGGGTGGGGTCAGTGGCAGGAACCGCAGCCTGCCCACTCTACTCCTGTGTTTTTGAGCCATGGAAAGTTCTGTGAAGCCATCCAACGGAGCACGAGGGAAGCATCAGGGTGCTTTTTGGCTCCCCTGATTGTGGAGGCACTCGGCATGGGTGATGGCAGAGAGAGTGACCACTCACAGCTGCCCATGCATCAGAAGGGAAGGCAGCTCTCAGGGCATGTGGTGACCAGCGAATGAGTCAAAAAAAAAACAACCCACACTGTGGGTATTCAGAAGAACAAAACAAACTGCCCCGTGGCAACTTGATCCTGAGAGAAAAGGGATGACACAATTACACTAATTTCATCTGGGATGGGAAGTCATCCCCAATCTGTTTTTATTCTCTAAGTGATCCTTTTTAACCAATTTGGGTGTTCGTTCTAGATGTCATTCTCTTAGCTGGAAGCTACAGAGGCGCAATGATCTTAAAGCCCTATATACTCCTGAGACAGAGACCTGAGATGAGACAAAACTGGATTCTAGCCTTCCCATCCTGCTTTTGATTTAAGGAGAAAAGAATCAGATCCTACATTCACATGGGGAGAAACATTAAAAAAATAATTTCTTCTTCTGAACCTGTAAAGCATGATGAAGAAAACAATGTACACCTTTGTCCATCTAAGGATGCATCCCCTGAAAAGTGAGGTGCTTCCCCTCCCATGTGTGACTGCAGTATCCCCCTCCGCTGGCAACTTGTTTGGCAGCAAGAGTGGGTATTTCTGATGAAGCAAAGAGCAAAATATGCCTTTTTGGCTTTTATGCTGCTTTTGTGAGGGCTGCAGGAGGGCAGACAATACCTGAGCTGACAGGACGCCTGGCAGCCCACAGCCTTCAAACAGCTCCTGGTGATGCTGAGCTGGCAGCCTGAGTTCCCAGTGAATCAGGGCTTTTGCAAGACACAGCACCACTGAGCTCTGGTATCATGTAATACTATGATCCTTTGATCCAAGGCTCAGAACCAAATGATCACTGCTGAACACAGCCAATCTCCTTTGAACATGGTTACCAGAGGGGAACTGAGAAGTCTGTGATGGCTACCAGGGATTCCCACACAACACAGGTAGGTCTCTGCTGAAGACCCAAGGATGCTCAGGGAGCTTACAGGGTAGGTGCGAGTTCTTGAGTGCTGCCAGCCTGAGTGAAAGGAACACAGGAGTACCTTGTGAATTCATAAAACAAGCTATGATAGCTCCTGAGCCCCCCCTTCGCATCATAGTGATGTATTTAGGATCATATACTGCTTTCATCTGTGTGTGCAATGCACCTCAGCATCACTGGGAGAAGTGGTCGTGGTGAAGGGGCATCTTTTAGCTTGCCCCTGCCCCAGACACACAGGAAAAGAATGGATGTTTATACAAGGCACACAGCAGTGCAATGCCTCGCTCATCCTCCAGGCCTTAGGCAAAACCAGGCTGTTCCACTATATATATTTAAGATTGATAATTCCTGTCACAAGAAGGCCCCAAGCAGTTGGCCTGGCTTTAATAAAACACAAGCCACTGGTGCCTTCTCTTTTTTTGCTCAAGGGTGAAATAAAAGTTGTGCTTGTCCTTTGCAGAGCTGGGAAAGGAAAAGCATCAGAGCATTTCAGGCACAAATGCCAAACACTCAAGATTATCAGGCTTACTCCTATGAGAGATTTTTTCCTGTCCTGCAGGAGTCAGCTCTGGTACAAGTTAAACATAACCTGGTGTTCAGGCATTGGAGACCAGTACCACTGAGTGGTCCTCACTTTTCTGGGTAATTGTGGATAAAGCAACCCACTGGCTTCCTATGATTAAGATGCTGTGGGGCTCAATCAGTTCACTTTTGCTTCATAGACAAAAAAATCTAGAACAAAAACCCCACTTCAGTATGCTCAAAACATCCAGAGACAAGAAGACAATCTGCACCAAAGAAAATTAGCTTTCCTTCTCAATGTATGTATTCCTCACTCAACCTGTATGTCATATTACTGGGGAATCCAGGACCTTTATTTACTGTAATACCTGACTCACAAGACCCCAGGCAGCCTTCATAACTCCCTACAGAATTAAAAATGAACCATACTTAGAAATTACATCCAACGTTGTCTAACAAGAAGCAAACAAAAATTTTAAAGGCCCTGTTATTATTGTGCTTTTCTTCTGAAGAAAGAAAGCCCCAAACAAGCCTGTAGTATTCCCAAGCAATGACATAGCTCTGCCAGATGGTTAAAAATAAACTTGTTGAAAGGTTCTCCCTCTTACATGCTGCAGGAGTTTTCTGTGACTGCTATCTTCAGGGCATGCTTAGCAGTGACACACAGGGAAATTCTGGCAGGCTTCATCACTCTTGCCCCACACCATCACCAGGGAGTGGATCTGCTGGGAAAGGGCTTTGCTGACTCACCGAGTGGGATTTGGGTATATAAATACAGGTGTCTAGTGCCATTCAAGATGCCCTAGGATACTGTGCTCCATTCCCAGCTGCCACACCAGGAGGATGGGTATTTCCAAAAGGTCCTCTGATGAATCTGCCCACCTCAGATATTACCAGTTGTCTAAAAGGGTACAAGGTGCATAGATATATGGGGCCATCAGTTTTCCCGCAACGGATGAGACAGATCCACCTGATGCAGACACTCGAGAGCTGAGCACAGTAAGCAGAGTCCCTGTGCTGTTCCTACCAAGCCAACTTTCACTGAGGTCCATCAGGGTGCATGAATCAGGACCATAAGAGAAGAGGGATGTACTGGATCCAGGGCAGCCAGGAGCTATGCAGCACCCTTGTGGCAAGGGCAGAGGGGGTACAGCACCACCACTCTGTGAAAAGCATGGAGAATGGGAAACACGAAGGATGTTCCAGTGCAGCATGGGGAAGAGATGTGCCTCAGGCATTGAGCAAAATTCACATCTGGTCCTAACCAAGCTGGTGTCTGCCTTTTGCTGAGCCCTGGTTGCCTACAGAGCAGGGCTGGTAAATGACTGCTGCCTGCCTGAGATGAGCAAACCACGCTTGTTCCCAGGTATAGGAAAGCTCCTATGGGAAATCACATCTTCTCACTGTCCTCCTGATTAGACTTATTTCAGTGGGACTAAGCAAGATTCCCCATTATTTATCCTTCCCTGTGCCTTGTAGAACAGGAAAGGAAAAATTGAAAATATGACATAAAATACACTCTTTTTCTCAATTAGTTATTTTAAAAGTAAAAATATAAAATGTAATAGAAGATTTCAAATAAAATAAAAAATGACAGTGTCTTGTGGCCAGAAGGTGCAGGCACTTACTTCTCTGGGTCATTAAAATTTGGCAACATTTTATGGTTTGTTTTTCCTGAGAACATTTTCTCCTTCTCCTTAGACCTGAGAATCTGAACATCTCAAAGGAGCTCAGGTCCCATCCCAAACAGCTGACTATAGGTACTATCTTCACAGGGAATTTTTGGCAGATGCCCTAGCACAGGGACAGAGAGAACTTCCATGTGGATACTACTATTGCAGTATAACTGCCTTCTTCATGTGCTGTTTATCTTTTCCCAAGTCTAAACGCACACACCAAAAAAAAAAAAAGGTTAAAAAAATATTATTTTTGTTGTGTGTCTTATGTTAGTATAGCCACACTGTATTCACAACTTAGACTGCACTCAAAAAGCTTTCCCATGAAGACATAGTGAAGGTCAAATGTTTGCAACTGTTTATCCTAGTCAGAACTTTGTGTGTTATCAGATCCATGAGCTCCCCTGGGAAGAGTAGAGGAAGAACAAGGCTGCTGAATTACTTGGGAGACGAGTGTCAGTTTAAAAATCACAAAATTGGGGATAAAAAGGAAGGTTCTCAAGGCTTTCCACAGTCTCTAGGATAGGTGGGAGCTTAAAAGTCTTCCTTTCCTGTGCCTCCTGTGGCTGGGGTCCTCAGGGTGGTGGCTGAAGTTCTCAGATTCATCTTCCTGGTCCCTGGGAGGCCAGGTCACCACTTCAGGTGTTTCTGTGAAAGATGCCAGGGCACAAAGTGTTCTGACCCACAGCTTGAAAGCTGCTTTGCTTGTTTGGAGGGTGCTGTCCATTTGTGGGAAGGATGTGAGATGTTCATTGACAAGACTAGTCTTTAGGTTCCCAGCCCCAGGAGTAGAAAGTTTCCTGTTTGTGAATGAGAGTGCTGTACCCAGCATTTCTAAAGTGAAACTGTGACACTATTAATCTTTAGGGCATGTGATGAAAACTGGTGTCTGGATAAAGTTTATAAATCACAAGAGACTGCTGTGGAAATAGGCCTCCAGGGAGAAAATGCACATTTAAGAGCAGGGCTTGTCCAGAAGCAGTGATCCTGGCAGTTGGAAGCAGCACACAGGAGCGGGGCTTTTTCTGCAGATTGCCTCCTATCACCAAAGGCTATGCAAGCAGCTGGACACATGCATTTAGCTGGATGAAACGAGAGGGAAACCTTAGGAGCTGACCTAGAGAGTAAGTATCAAGAGGTGCTGCAGTCTTTTATTTCAGTACAACCGTTTTCTCTGCCAGCAGCCTAGTATACTATTTTTGTAATAGATGTACTGCTGCCAGTCCCCATCAGAACTGCGTGAGCTGGTGCTGCTGCCAATGACAGGGACCTGTAGGGAAGGGAAAGCCAATGAGACACAGTCCTTGGTCAGTTCTGGGGGCTCCCTAGAGAAGGCAAGAGGCAGGATGCAAATCCAGAGCAGAGATGAGCAACACTTTTGTTTTAGCACTCAGGGAAGCACCACAGAGATGCAGTCAGGAGTTGTGTCCAAAACTAAATGAGGGATGCTGCTGCCTCCATTTGGCACAGGTTATTCTTCAGTTTCCTGAACACAATCTTTTTTACAGGATACAGTATCTGCTCTTGGAGGTTACACTGACATAAAAGGGGAGGCTAAAAAAAGCACCCTGACACTAACAGGCTGACAGTGCAGTTTTGAGGGGAAGGTTAAGCAAGCCTGCTAAACTGGCTCAATCAAAATGGTCACAAAATCTGTGTAAAACTGGATCCTAATAATTCTTAAACTTGTCTGCAACAGGGCTATTTTCATTCCAGCTCGAGCCATCCAGCCACATGGCACTTTTACCTGCCTTCTGCTTGTCTCCAGCAGTCTTCCAGTGGCTGCCTGGTCCCTTTTGATAGGCCGCTCTTGCCATTCCCATCCTGGACTGTCCCTGGTCTTAGTGGATGCTGCCAAGCTTTCCTGATAGTTGACAGAGCTCATGGGTTTCACTGCATAGGCTCTCCTCAATGGCATAAGACCACTTTTCCCCTCAGTTGTCCAGCCCTTCACCTGGGGCTACCCCTTTTTTTTTTTTTCATCCACCAGTACTCCCAACTCCTTCAGGGCTGCTCTCATACCATTCATTGCCCAGCCTGTATTTCTGCTTGAGTTTGCTCTGAACCATGTGCACTTGGCATGGGCCCATCTCTTAAGGTTGCCAAGGTGCCTCTGGATGGCATCCCTTCCATTCAGCATGTCAAATGCAGCACACAGCTTGGGGTCATCAGCAAACTCGCTGAGGGTGCTTTGACCCTACTGTCCATGTTGCCAACAGAGATGTTAAACAGCGCTGGTCCCAAGTGCCAATCCCCCAAGGAACACCACTTGTCATGGTCTCCACTTGGACATTGAGCTGTTGACCACAACCCTTTGAGCATCCAATCAATTCCTTATTTACCATCCATCAAATCCACACCTTTCCAAGAGACAAGGATGTCACGTGGGACAATGTTGAATGCTTTGCACAAGTCTGGGCAGATAACATTTGCAAGGTAACGTAACATTCATCAGCAATGTAACCCTGCATAGAAGGCCACCAAATGTCAAACATGTTTTGCTCTTAGTGAATCCATTTTGACTGCACAAATCACCTTCTTATTTTCCACATGCCTGGTTGAGGGCTGGCTCAACATCATAAAGAAGCTTGTGGGATTGGAGAGGAGTAAAAATGAATATGTTGGACAAGACCTGCCACAGAGCTCTCACAACACTACGGGAAAAAAGTTAAATTGCAAGAGGTGCTAGAAGGGCTGTAAAAGTAGAGAAAAGGGCAAAGTGGCGACTCTGCTCTGTCCTCTGGAGATCAGACAGGAATGGGTTTATCTCAGCCATCCCAGCCAGGAGTTTATTTAAGCCATCCTTTAATCTGTCACAAGAGCTAGAGTCAGCCTCTGATTTGAATCTCCATGAGCCGGTCTCATATGCCATTGTCCTAATGCCTCTTATCTCCATTTTTTCTAAACATTCCTCAGCAGCAATTACACCTTTTCTCTCCAATCTCCCCCAAAGTATCCTTTACTATTTACCCATATTGATTTTTTGCATCCAGTTTTATTTATGCCTATTGTGTCTTGAATTATAAAGTACACAGCAAATGTTCAGACTCCAGCGTGTTCCTCTGTAATTCTCTCTGTGTGTTTGTTCTCATTCCTACCTCTTCCATACACCAGAAATTACTCATTTGTTAGCGAAGCTACCTGACAAACTTCCAGAGAGAAATATTGAAGAAGACAGCATCTTTTTTTTAATGTGTAACACTTGTCCTTCCATTTTATCAGTAGACAGATCTCATACTCCCTCAGGTTACTTCTCCCCTCTGAGACTGCACCCAGAGCAAGCACTATATTTTGTAAATAAATAAGGTGTTCCCCTGAAATTTACTTTCAGCAGAGAGGAACAAAATATTGTCAAACAAAAGCAGACATAAATAATTATAGTTTTCCTGTGGAACTTCTATGAACTAGACAAATCCTTCTTTCTCTTCCAAAATAAATAATTTTATAATTAATCATTCATTTCACAGGGCTTATTATTCAGCTGATGAACATGCATAATACTCATTTACATTAGTGCAGGTGCTGTGAGAAGAGGGTATAGCACAATATATAGAAAACATGTCAGTTCCAGGATGTTGCACAGATTGAAGCATCTACCCTGCTTTGACATTACTTGCAACTACAGTTTCAATCTTCTCTCTTCAGCAATGGATCTTATTTATTGGCATTATGATGAAGGGTTTTACGTATCAATGAGCGTGTTCCTAGTAACTTTCATATCTCTGAATCAACACCTGAGTGTGCCCAGTGTAAGTAAATAATGACAAGGCAGGTCTCTCTCTACTCATTTGAAACTATTCCCATTGAAGAGGGAAACCATATTACTTAACAGAGGTTTGTGAATCTCCAATAGGATTGAGTTATGCCTTCTCAGAAACCAGATGGGGGTTTGGTGTTTGGGCTATAAGGGTTTAGGGCTAAGCAGGCACTACCCTTAGGGCTTTTCCAGCAGGAGTGCCAATGGAACCCTGTAAAGGTGAAGAAGAGGCTGTACACAGCAGCTACATTGGTCATAGGTCCCACAAGCGTGGTGGGCAGTGTGCTGGAAACCAGCCCTTGTAAGAAATCAGAATTATAGAAACATAGAAACATAGAATCATCTAGGTTGGAAAAGACCTTCAAGATCATCAGATCTAACCATTAACCCTATTTTACATGTCCACTGCTAAACCTAAGCACCTAAAAGTTGTGTAGATACACAACTATCAAAAGATAGTGATTCAACCACTTCCTTAGGCAGTCTGTTCCAGTGCTTGACAACCCTTTCCATGAAAACATTTTCATAATGTCCAATCTAAACCTTCCCTGGTGCAACTTGAGGCTATTTACTCTTGTCTGGTTGAGAAATAAGCTGAAGCTGGTCACTAACTGGTAACATGAGTCTTTCTTCTGAGGCAGAAAGGCTGCAGGACAACCAGCAATTGAAGGTGTCACTGTCTCCAGTGTTGAGACAATTACTTGTGTTGCTGAAGTAGCTTTCCAACTCTCTGTAAGCTGAAAGCAAGAAGACAATGATGGACATGTAGACTGAAGGGAGGACCCTAGCCCCCTGAGCCCATCACCCTGCACTGGGACAAGAGTACCCAGGCAACACTGCAGACAACCACACAGTGGTTTATCAAGCCTTTCCCAAAGTCCTCCTAGATCAAATTTACCCTTCTTCCTTCTGTGGGCTGCACCATGTTTCTGATATGAACATCTGCTCCTAGCAGCTTGTTGATGTTTTATGCTTTTAGCCCTGAGAAAGAACCCATGATACCAGAATATCTCTCTGCACTGGTGCTGCTGTATGATCAGTTCCTGGTGACCTTTCGGTGGATGCAAGTATGGGACTAACAGTGGTGGTACCCTGAGATGGGAGTCAGTCCTGCTTTTGAGGAGGTAGAGCCACCACCATGTGTCTCACCACTTGATCTTTGCTGCTTTCTGTGGTGTGCCTGATCTTCCAGCATCAATTGCAGGCAGGCTGTAGAACCCCAGTTTGAGCTCAACCTCTCAGAGGAAGGCATTTTTCTGCAGTCCAGTTTTGGAGGTGTGTTCTGTCCCCCTGTCTATTTTCTCAGCATCCTTTTAAGAAACAGCCAACAGACCTGGCTACTGAATACAGTATCACTGACTTTGGTACTGCAGGAAGAAAATCCATCTCCTGCTTCTTTCTGCTTATTGCGCTGTGCTGCACAGCATCCCATTAGCCGTGTTCGCAACAGCGCTCTACTGAGAGTTCATCTTGAGCCATTTGCTTTGCAATCATTGGATTTATAACAAGCTTGACCAAACCCCAATCTAATTTGAAGCTGTGCTAAAGCACTTTTATATTTACTTTAGTAATGAAATAAAATTTCAGTTCTGTTTTTAGAGTGATTTATTTCAGCATCGCTCCTGGTACAGTATCTCATTTGTGTTTCATAAATTGCCATAGGCAGGAACAAAATACTAAAACTGTTTTCAGCAAATTACTTCTAAAGAGGATGTTTTTCCCTGTACATTCACACTCAGAGACTTACCTTTTCAAAGCTAACCAGTGATTTTTTTGGTGTTCAATCTGACAATTTAAAAAAGTGTTTGATCTTTAGAAAAGGGTGAATAGCTATCTTCTGATTAACCATCTATCTCTAATGTGTCTTAAACTGGATACCTAAATACAGTGCTAAATTAAATAACTTTTGAAGTAGTGGGCAGAAGTTATTTAAAAATAAGATATCCATGTGATTAGAATGTGGTCACCTAGTTTGCAGTACAGTAACAGCATGAAATATGATTCTATGATTCTATGAAATGTCCCTGACAGTCCATGTTTCTAGCTCTAAGTTGGCCAGCAGGATCTGATCCCCCACCAGGGACCAGGATAGATGAAGAGTTCAAGGCAAGGCATCTCCATGAAGGGGGTGGAGAGAGGGCACCTCAATTTTGAAACTCATTTTCCCCTTTGGTGCATCAGCATCCAGATTTATTAACCTTCCCAACAGGTTGTAAAGCCCATCTATTTCCCTGTTCTAAGATAAGGCTATTGCTAAGGGTGTGAATGAAGGAGAAGTTATTTATGGATGGTCCTTTGTCTAAGCTTATTCTGTTATTTTTAATTTATGTAGTAGGTGCCCAGTGTACTGCTAAGATGCCTAGAGATGCATTTTGAAAATTTGAATACATAAATAAATAAAATACTCTGTACTCAACCAGACCTAAATTATGTAATAGAGAGAGAGAAGAAATTCAATAGACATTAGGGAAAGGACCAAAAGAGTGCAGCAGAACAATGTTATTTGCAGACTCAAGAATCCTTATCCTTGAACAAACAATACAGAGGAGCTATGGCTGTCAGCCCAAATTTTAGATGGTGTTACAGCCCCTCCTCCAGCCATTCACTCGAGGGCTGAGTTCATATCTGCAGCACCACCGAACCCATCAAAGAATGGAGCTCTTCTTAAATGAGCTGTATCTGGTAGATGTATAACCCCAGCTGTAGGTGGTGAAACCCTGGCCCCTGTGAAATGGTCAGGGGCTTGGCCAGTGGTTCATGGGGGAAACCAGGATTTCACTGGCTGGATTAATAAATTGTGTAAATCAGGTCTAACTACTGGATGAATCCACTGTAAAGCACCCACCACTTAAAAGACAGATGTTTAAAGAATCAAAGGATGTTAAGCAAATAAACATCATCTGGCCTATCAACAGGATGACTCTGATTGATGATGCAAATACTGTAATGTGCAGTTAATATGGCATGCATCTATAAATGTACATAATTAGAGGTAGCATAGCATTTGTGAATGTGGTGCAACAAGCAGCATATCACAAATGTAACAAAGAACCACGCTGCTCTTTGATGGGATATCTATAAACATATATAATTACACATAATAATCTTA
The DNA here is from genome assembly GCA_024611195.1 of Ceyx melanurus. Taxonomy (NCBI): domain Eukaryota; kingdom Metazoa; phylum Chordata; class Aves; order Coraciiformes; family Alcedinidae; genus Ceyx; species Ceyx melanurus. The sequence continues at coordinate 1,705 of JANHGL010007784.1, read as the reverse complement.
TAGTATGCTGATAATACACCATACTTGTTGGATATGTAATCCCAGATAGCATCTCAAAAACAATATTATGATATGCTTGGCTAAACTAGATGAGTGATAAATAGGGAATACTGAATATATACATTCTATGTCCTTTCATTTGTGTATGGTTTTAATTAAAATATAATTTGAATTAAGGACATACAGGACCAAAGACAGAACATGTCACACATGTTCCTCACACATCTTGCCATGGCCCAGGACCACCTGGAACAGAGTATTCAGTACTTGGAGGAGGCTCAGGGCCTTTGCTAACCAACGTTCAAACCCCACGTCATCAAAAGCATCACAACAGTGAAAGTGATGGTGTATAAGATTGTGACCTGTGTTTCCCTAGAGCAAGTTTGCACCGCAGCTAAAACTATTAAACACTACTGAGCTATCACTTAAGCAAAACAGTTCGAATTTTACCAGAATGCAGGATGTGCTTTGGTGGTCACAGGCTTTTTCTCAGGCTGCTGTTGGTGGTTCAAAAGGCAGCAGCATGGATGATTCTATGATCCTATGGATGACCCATCTGAGCTGCACTAGCATCTCAGGGCTATGCCATGTGTTTGGCCTTGGGAAGCAAAGGCAGCACCTTCCCTTTGAAAACACTTTACTTCGGGGTTTCCTGCCTGCATTTTGTATTTCACCCAGACTGGGATTCAGACTGACATGGGGCACCCCTCCTTGAGCATGCTGTCTGTGAGCATTTGAGTATTTCGGAGGAATACCTCCTGATATGTGCCAAGCTGTGGCAGGAGATAGCTCGTGAGCAAAGTACTTATCACACATGCTCCTGGTCTTAAGCATAATCAGAGAAAAAGGATGTGAAATAGGAAAGGCTCTTGTTCCTCATCTACAGCCCCAGCTCACGTGCATCACCCAGAAGCACCTGGCTCCAGCAGCAGTGCCTGGCAGCAGCTGCCATCTCAGGGGACAGGGTCAGAGATGTGGACAAGTCTCTCAGTGTGTTGCTTGCCCAGTGCAGCATATTTCCATTATCACATCTGGGACAGGTGGCACAACCCATGGCACACTGCCAAGTCCCCTGCCTACTTTTCATCCACTGCCCCACTAGAAACATACTCACTGTGGCAGTAGACACTGCCCTCTACTTTCCACCCTCTGGTTCCTAGTGATGAATTATATCAGCTTCAGCAAGAAGGTGGATATATTTGCCATTAAGTGCATGGTCAGAAATACCTGATAGGGGTGCATGGAAGCTGTAAATGATGGAGGCATTGATCTCATTTGCTGATGTGAAGCAATGGGCATCTTCTGTCTAAGAGAGGATGTCAGAATGCATTGCACAATTCAGAAGTTTTATTCCCTTTGTTTTGAAAGAAGTCATTAGCAACCAGATGGCTCAGGGATTTGGTAATAGAATATGAAACCTCTCATCTCTACATCGACCATTCAAATATGACCTATTGTATTAGTCATAGAAAATCATCAGATTACTTTCCAGTGTCTTATGCAAAATGAGATAGCTGTTGCCTTCTGCAGCCCAGCTCCAGCTGATCAGATTTTCCACTTGAAAAGGTAAGATTTTGTTCCAGTAATATGGCTTTCACTTTTTTTTTTTTTTTTTTTTTTTTAATAAAAAATCAGTCTTTTTAGTCTGTGAGCTGAAGTTTACTCCTTCGTGGGGTGGGGTTAAACAGTGCGGCCACTCTATCAC